>JAAIIK010020256.1:896840-945349 GCA_014706435.1 Silurus glanis
CTCAGGACTGTGCTTCCTAAACTCCATCAGCATGTGGACTTTGCAACGAGAGGAGCGAACACGCTGGATCTTGTTTACACAAACATCCCCGGCGCGTATCGTGCGGAGCCCCGCCCCCATCTCGGATACTCAGACCACAGCTCTGTTATGTTAATTCCAGCATACAGACCGCTCATCAGACGCTCTAAACCGGTTCTGAAACAGGTGAAAACCTGGCCAGAAGGAGCTACTTCTGCTCTTCAGGACTGTTTTGAGTGCACTGACTGGGACATGTTTAGAGAGGCTGCAACCTACGGCGATTCCATCAACTTGGAGGAGTACACATCATCAGTGACCAGCTACATCAGCAAGTGCGTTGATGATGTGACCATCTCCAAGACCATCACTACACGCTCCAACCAGAAACCGTGGATGACTGCAAATGTGCGTGCGCTGCTGAAACAAAGAGACTCTGCCTTCAGATCAGGGGACAAGGCGGCCTTAAAAACAGCAAGGGCCAAACTGTCTCGTGCCATCAGAGAGGCGAAGCGCGCACACGCGAAGAAAATCCACAACCACTTCCAGGACAGTGGAGACACCCGGCGCATGTGGCAGGGCATCCAGGCGATCACGAATTACAAGACCACATCACCTGCTTGTGACCGTGACCCCTCCCTCCCAAATGTGCTGAACGACTTCTACGCCCGGTTCGAGGTGCAGAACAACGTGGTGGCGAGGAAGACCATCCCTCCTCCCACTGACCAGGTGCTCTGTCTAACCACAGCTGAAGTGAGGAAAACTCTATGCAGAGTTAACCCACGGAAGTCTGCTGGACCAGACAACATTCCTGGCAGAGTGCTCAGGGAATGTGCAGAACAGCTAGCAGATGTCCTCACTGACATCTTCAACATCTCCCTGAGCAGCAACGTTGTTCCCACGTGCCTCAAGACAACGACCATTGTTCCCGTGCCGAAGAAGTCTTCTGTCTCCTGCCTCAATGACTATCGTCCCGTCGCGCTCACACCCATCGTGATGAAGTGTTTCGAGAGGCTCGTCATGAGGCACATTAAGACACAGCTTCCACCCTCCCTGGACCCCATGCAGTTTGCGTATCGTCCAAACCGTTCCACGGACGATGCTATCTCCACAACCCTCCATCTGGCCCTCACCCACCTGGATAACAAGGACTCGTATGTACGAATGCTGTTCATTGACTTCAGCTCAGCATTCAACACAATCATTCCTCAGCACCTGATCGAGAAGTTGAACCTTCTGGGCCTGAACACCTCCCTCTGTAACTGGATCCTGGACTTCCTGACTGAGAGACCTCAGTCAGTCAGGATCGGGAACAGCATCTCCAGCACCACCACACTGAGCACTGGGGCCCCCCAGGGCTGTGTGCTCAGCCCACTGCTGTTCACTCTGCTGACTCACGACTGTGTAGCAATGCACAGCTCGAACCACATCATCAAGTTCGCTGATGACACGACCGTGGTGGGTCTAATCAGCAAGAACAACGAGTCAGCATATAGAGAAGAGGTGCAACGGTTAACTGCCTGGTGTGGAGCAAACAACCTGTCTCTGAATGTGGACAAAACGAAAGAGATGGTTGTGGACTTCAGGCGAGCACAGAGCGACCAATCTCCACTGATTATTGATGGATCCTCTGTGGAGATCGTCAAGAGCACCAAATTCCTTGGTGTTCATCTGGCAGACAACCTCACCTGGTCACTTAACACCAGCTCCATCACCAAGAAAGCCCAGCAGCGTCTCTACTTCCTGAGAAGGCTGAGGAAAGCCCACCTCCCTCCCCCCATCCTGACCATGTTCTACAGAGGGACCATTGAGAGCATCCTGAGCAGCTGCATCACTGCCTGGTTTGGGAATTGCACCGTCTCGGATCGCAAGACCCTACAGAGGATAGTGAGGACAGCTGAGAAGATCATCGGAATCTCTCTCCCCTCTATCATGGACATTTACACTACACGCTGCATCCGCAAAGCACACAGCATTGTGGACGATCACACACACCCGTCACACTCACTTTTCACACTCCTACCATCAGGGAAACGGTTCCGAAGCATTCGGGCCGCAACAACAAGACTGTGCAACAGTTTCTTTCCACAAGCCATCAGGCTTCTTAATACACAGAACTGAAACAGAACTCACACACACTCACTCAGTCACACACACACTCACTCAAATGTGTGTTACTGAACTGTACAACCTGGACTAAACACAATCATCACTCATTTCGATCCACTCCACCACCACTTATCTATTTATTATTATTTATACTCGCACCTTGTACTACAGTAGAATGTTTACATGCTGTCTTTGCACCTCCTTGCTGCTGTTCTCTCCTGGGTATAGTTTTTACATTTCTCCTTACAAAGTACTGTATAATCAAGTATACAGCAGGTTTACTAGTCGGCGCTATACTTGGTTTTTTTTTTTTTTTTTTTTTTTTTTTTTTTTTTTTTTTTTTTTTTTTGTCTTGTCTTGTGTTGTCTGTCTGCAATGTCTGTCTGTACTGTTTTTTGTTTGCACTGTTTGCACCAGGTTGCACTCGATGCACTTTATGTTTGTGTTGTAGCTCTATGCTGCTGTTGTTTTGTTGTTTAGTGTAGCACCAGGGTTCCGGAGAAACGTTGTTTTGTTTTTACTGTGTACTGTGTACCACTGTGTATAGCAAAAATGACAATAAAAGCCTCTTGACTTGACTTGACTTGACTTGATGAATAGATAGAGGAAATCTGCCAGACCTTAAATTCCTCACCAACAATGACTACACAACAAAGCCAGAAATCCACTACTCCTTTGTTGTCAAGCTTCTCAACCTTAACAGAAGATGAGATACTGCAAGTCATCCAATCTTGCAATCCCACCACCTGTCCTCTGGATCCAATCCCTTCAACTATGCTTCAGACCATCACACAAGAACTCCTGCCCTTCATCTCCACAATCATCAATGGGTCATTAACATCTGGCTATGTGCCAAATACCTTCAAGCAAGCAAGGGTCATTCCCATCTTAAAGAAACCTGCTTTGGACCTATCAGACATCAACAACTACAGACTGGTATCACGTCTCTCTCTTTGCTAAATCTCTGGAATGCACTGTTTTTAACCAACTGTCTGTCTATCTCTCACAAAACAACCTCCATGATCCTCCATGAAAGCGGCACATTTCACAGAGACGGCCCTTTTGGCTGTTTCTGAGAAACTGCATGCTGCTCAATCAGACAAGCTGTCATCTGTACTTATCGTCCTGGGCCTTTCAGCAGCATTTGACACAGTCAACCACAATACTCTCTTGTCTACCCTCAAGAGCCTCTGTATCCACGGAACAGCATGGGACTGGTTTGCTTCCTATCTGGAAGGTCGCTCATACCAGGTAACTTGGAGGGGAGCCAGAACTGCCCCGTGCGACTCACCACTGGTGTCCCACAAGGCTCAGTACTTGGTCCCCTCCTTTTCTCCCTCTATACCCTCTCCATTGGTGAAGTAATATCCTTACATGGGTTTCCTTACCACTGCTTTGCAGATGACACTCAACTTATCTTTTCTTTCAACCATCAGATACCAAAGCTTATGCTCGGATCTCGCCATGCTTGACAGACATATCTTCATGGATGAGTGCTCATTAACTAAAACTCAACCCCAGCAAAACATAACTGCTGGTCATTCCAGGTGATTCATCTCCAGGTCGAGATCTCCGAATAACTCTACAATGACTCTCTGCTCTCTCCTTTAGCCACTGCTCGTAACCTTGGGGTAACTATGGATAATCAACTGTCCTTCTTCTCACAAGTCGCTAATGTGGCTCGTTCCTGTCGATTTCTTCTCTACAACATCCGAAGGATTCAACCATTTCTGTCCACACAGGCTGCCCAGGTGCTTGTTCAGTCTCTAGTCATTTCAAGACTGGACTGCTGCAGCTCTCTGCTGACAGGTCTTCCTCTGAACGCTATTCATCCACTGCAAATGATCAAAAATGCAGCTGCACGACTTGTGTTTAATATGCCCAAGTTCTCTCACACCACCCCACTGCTGCGCTCCCTTCACTGGCTTCCAGTAGCTGCATGTATCAGAATCAAAACACTGATGCTTGCCTACAAGGCCAAAAATGGACCAGCACCATCTTACCTCAGAGACCTCATTACACCTTGCATTGCACCACGATGTCTGAAATCCTCCAGCACTGCTCGACTGGTACCACCTTCTCTCAGAATGAGAGGTAAGTATACTTCAAGGCTCTTCTCTGTTCTGGGACCGAGGTGGTGAAATTAAGTTCCCTGGAGTCCCTGGCTATCTTCAAGAGACGGTTAAAGACCTACCTCTTCCTGAAACACTTAAGTTAGCACTTTCCAAGTTTGCTTTGTAGAATTCAAGAGTTATATGTACAAATTCGATTGTAAATAATTTGGGACACTGTACAAATTGTGAATAAAAAAGGAATGCAATAATTTACAAATCTCATAAACCTAAATTTTATTCACAATAGAATATAGATAACATATCAAATGTTGAAAGTGAGACATTTTGAAACATCATGCCAAATATTGGCTCATTGTGGATTTCATTAAAGCCACACATTCCAAAAAAGTTGGGACAGGTAGCAATAAGAGGCCGGAAAAGTGAAATGTACATATAAGGAACAGCTGGAGGACCAAGTTGCAACTTATTAAGTCAATTGGGAACATGATTGGTATAAAAAGAGCCTCTCAGAGTGGCAGTGTCTCTCAGAAGTCAAGATGGGCAGAGGATCACCATTTCCCCCAATGCTGCGCCGAAAAATAGTGGCGCAATATCAGAAAGGAGTTTCTCGGAGAAAATTTGCAAAGAGTTTGAAGTTATTATCATACAGTGCATAATATCATCTTAGACGGCACTGCATCACATACAGGAATGCTACTGTAATGGAAATCACAACATGGGCTCAGGAATACTTCCAGAAAACATTGTCGGTGAACACAAGCCACCGTGCCATTCGCCGCTGCTGGCTAAAACTCTATAGGTCAGGCATTTTCTCTGGGCCAAGGCTAATTTAAAATGGACTGTGGCAAAGTGGAAAACTGTTCTGTGGTCAGACGAATCAGAATTTGAAGTTCTTTTTGGAAAACTTTTTGGAAAACACCATGCCATCCGGACTAAAGAGGATAAGGTCAACCCTAGTTTTTATCAGCGCTCAGTTCAGAAGCCTGCATCACTGATGGTATGGGGTTGCATGAGTGCGTGTGGCATGGGCAGCTTACACATCTGGAAAGAGACGATCAATGCTGAAAGGTATATCCAAGTTATAGAACAACATATGCTCCCATCCAGACGTCGTCTCTTTCAGAGAAGACCTTGCATTTTCCAACTTGACAATGCCAGACCACATACAGCATCAATAACAACATCATGTCTGCGTAGAAGAAGGATCCGCGTACTGAAATGGCCAGCCTGCAGTCCAGATCTTTCACCCATATAAAACATTTGGCGCATCGTAAAGAGGAAGATGCGACAAAGAAGACCTAAGGCAGTTGAGCAACTAGAAGCCTGTAGTAGACAAGAATGGGACAACATTCCTATTCCTAAACTTGAACAACTTGTCTCCTCAGTCCCCAGATGTTTGCAGACCGTTATAAAACGAAGAGGGGATGCCACACAGTGGTAAACATGGCATTGTCCCAACTTTTTTAAGATGTGTTGATGCCATGAAATTTAAAATCAACTTATTTTTCCCTTAAAATTATAAATTTTCTCAGTTTAAACATTTGATATCTATGTTGTTTTCTGAATAAAATATTGAAAGTTGAAACTTCCACATCATTGCATTCTGTTTTTATTTACAATTAGTACAGTGTCCCAACTTTTTTTGGAATCGGGTTTGTATATTAAGTTTGTAATCTTGCGTACCAGTGTAGATTTATCATTGCTAGAAACTCAAAAGAACCTTTGTACGTCGCTCTGGACAAGGGCGTCTGCTAAATGCTGCAAATGTAAATGGACAATCATTTTGTGGGTGGGATAGATTTTCCATGATTGAAAATAGTTCCGTTGTCAACCCAGTCATTAGGGTTGCACAAACCAGTGCACTTTTAGAGCCGATCCCAAGCCCGGATAAATGGGGAAGGTTGTGTTAGGAAGGGCATCCAGTGGAAAAATGTGGCAGATCAAATATGCGGATCACAAACCAGAATTTCATTTCGGATTTCATTTCAAGGGCCATGGGTTACCAACGACCGCCACATGTATTGTGAGCCAACAGAGCCAACTGTTGATCAAACGAGGAAAAGAGAAAGATTTCTTCAGAGAGAGCAGGGAAAGGAGAAGTGGAGGAGAGTGGAGGTTAGGGTGGGCACTTTAAATGTTGGTACTATGACTGGAAAAAAGGGAGAGAGTTAGCTGATATGATGAAGCGGAGAAAGGTAGACATGTTGTGTGTTCAGGAGACCAAGTGGAAAGGGAGTAAATCCAGGAACATTGGAGGTGGGATTAAACTGTTCTACCATGGTGCATAGTTCAAGCTTATGGTGCAAGTTGAAGCACTCTAAATAAAAAAAAAATAACAAAAAAAAAACCCCACAGCTATGGACACATTGTTCTGGAAGTTTATTTTTACCAGAACATGTTGGCCAGTATAGTAAAAGTATGAACCAGCATGGCCCGTAAGAACAGAGTAATTACATGAGGGTACGTGCAGAAGGGAAAAAAAACAGGGCAACTCAGAAAAAATCCCCAGCTGAATATTCACTCGCCTGACCAGTAAGATCCTTACATACAGGTGAGGTGGGCTCCAACCCTAAATTGGCTGAAGTTAATGAGAATCAGGATGAGTGAACAAACCTCTAAATGATTAGGAAATTAAGGAAGGATATTTCTAAGATAATGGTAACTGAGGAGGGCCAGAATTCGGGGTGTTTCCAAATTTAATGGTAATCAAGGGATGCTCAATGTGTATAAATTAAGAAGATTTTGCCACCGATATTCCATCCATCTCTGACATGTCATGAGTATGCTCTCAGGTTGATTGTGGTTTTACTGCACTCTGTAATTTTTTTTTTTCTCATCCATGTTTCTTGAAGTCTTTTTTTAGAAAGATTATTTTTTTTAGACATTATTGGTACCAACCCAGCCATTAGGGGGGCACAAGCCAGTGCACTCTTAGTGCCGGTCCCAAGCCCGGGTAAATGGGGAGGGTTGCGTTAGGAAGGGCATCCAGCGTAAAACATGTGCCAAATCAAATATGCGGATCACAAATGAGAATTTCATACCGGATCGGTCGAGGCCCGGGTTAACAACGACCGCCACAGGTATCGTTAGCCGACAGGGTACCGGTGGAAATTGGGCTACTGTTGGCCGAAGGAGGAGAAGGAGAGGAGGAAGACGTCTACAGAGACGGCAGGAAAAGGAGCAGTGTAGGAGAGTGGAGGTTCGGGTTGGTACTTTAAATGTTGGTACTATGACGGGTAAAGGGAGAGAGGTAGCTGATATGATGGAGAGGAGAAAGGTAGATATGCTGTGTGTTCAGGAGACCAAGTGGAAAGGGAGTAAGGCCAGGAACATTGGAGGTGGGTTTAAACTGTTTTATCATGGTGTGGATGGGAAGAGAAATGGTGTAGGGGTGATTCTGAAGGAAGAGTACAGTAAGAGTGTAGTGGAGGTGAAGAGAGGTTCTGATAGGGTGATGATCGTGAAGGTGGAAGTTGAAGGGATGATGATAAATGTCATCAGTGCCTATGCTCCACAAGTTGGCTGTGAGATGGAGGAGAAGGAAAGATTCTGGAGTGAATTAGATGAAGTGGTAGATGGTGTACCTAGGAAAGAACGATTGGTGATTGGGGCAGACTTTAATGGGCATGTAGGTGAAGGGAACAGAGGTGATGAGGAGGTGATGGGTAGGTATGGTTTTAAGGAGAGGAATGTGGAAGGGCAGATGGTGGTAGATTTTGCTAAAAGGATGGAAATGGCAGTGGTGAATACGTATTTTCAGAAGAAGGAGGATCATAGGGTGACGTATAAGAGTGGAGGAAGGTGCACACAGGTGGATTATGTTCTGTGTAGGAGATGCAACCTGAAGGAGATTGGAGACTGTAAGGTGTTGGCAGGGGACAGTGTAGCTAGACAGCATCGGATGGTGGTCTGTAGGATGGTTTTGGAGGCGAAGAAGAAGAAGAGGAGGAAAGTAAGGATTGAAAGAAGAATAAGATGGTGGAAACTGAAGGAGGAAGAGTGTAGTGTGAGGTTCAGGGAAGAGGTCAGACAGGGGCTTGGTGGTGGTGAAGAGGTGCCGGATGATTGGGAAACTACTGCAGGAGTGATGAGGGAGGCAGCTAGAAAAGTACTTGGTGTGACATCTGGAAATAGAAAGCAAGACAAGGAGACGTGGTGGTGGAATGAGGAAGTGCAGGAGAGCATTAGGGGAAAGAGGTTGGCAAAACAGAAGTGGGATCGACAGAGTGATGAGAAAAGTAGGCAGGAGTACAAGGAGATGCGGCGAAAGCCAAGGAAAAGGCATATGAGGAGCTGTATAAGAGGTTGGACACTAAGGAAGGAGAAAAGGATTTATACCGATTGGCCAGGCAGTGGGACCGAGCTGGGAAGGATGTACTGCAAGTTAGAGCAATAAAGGATGGAGAGGGAAATGTGTTGTCTAGTGAGGAGAGTGTGTTGAGAAGATTGAGGGAGTATTTTGAGCAGCTGATGAATGAGGAAAATCAGAGAGAGAGAAGGTTGGAGGATGTGGAGTTGGTGAAGCAGGATGTAGATAGGATTAGTAAGGAGGAAGTGAGAGCAGCGATTAAGAGGATGAAGAATGGTAAGTCGGTTGGACCAGATGACATACCAGTAGAAGCGTGGAGATGTTTAGGAGAGATGGCAGTGGAGTTTTTAACCAGATTGTTTAACAAGATTCTGGAAGGTGAGAGGATGCCTGAGGAATGGAGAAGGAGTGTGCTGGTACCGATCTTTAAGCATAAGGGAGATGTGCAGACCTGCAGTAACTACAGGGGAATTAAGTTGATCAGTCACACCATGAAGTTATGGGAAAGAGTAGTGGAAGCCAGGCTGAGAGAAGAGGTGACCATCTGTGAGCAACAGTATGGTTTCATGCCGAGGAAGAGCACCACAGATGCCTTATTTGCTTTGAGGATGTTGATGGAGAAGTATAGAGAAGGACAGAAGGAATTGCATTGTGTATTTGTGGATTTAGAGAAAGCGTACGACAGGGTGCCGAGAGAGGAGTTGTGGTACTGTATGAGGAAGTCAGGTGTGTCAGAGAAGTATGTGAGGGTGGTGCAGGACATGTATGAGGACAGTGTGACGGCAGTGAAGTGTGCAGTAGGTACGACAGACTGGTTCAGGGTGAAGGTTGGACTGCATCAAGGATCGGCCCTGAGCCCTTTCCTGTTTGCAGTGGTGATGGACAGGTTGACGGATGAGGTCAGACAGGAGTCTCCCTGGACTATGATGTTTGCAGATGATATTGTGATTTGTGGTGAGAGTAGAGAGCAGGTTGAGAAGAGCCTGGAGAGGTGGAGATATGCGCTGGAGAGAAGGGGAATGAAAGTCAGTAGGAGTAAGACAGAGTACATGTGTGTGAATGAGAGGGAGGGCAGTGGAGTGATGCGGTTGCAGGGAGAAGAGGTGGAGAAGGTGGAGGAGTTCAGGTACCTGGGGTCAACAGTGCAAAGTAATGGGGAGTGTGTTAGAGAAGTAAAGAAAAGAGTGCAGGCAGGGTGGAGTGGGTGGAGAAGAGTGACAGGAGTGATTTGTGATAGTAGGGTATCTGCAAGAATGAAAGGGAAAGTTTATAGGACTGTGGTGAGACCTGCGATGTTGTATGGATTAGAGACAGTGGCATTGAGTAAAAGACAGGAGGTGGAGCTGGAGGTAGCAGAGTTGAAGATGTTAAGGTTTTCGTTGGGAGTGACGAGGATGGACAGGATTAGAAATGAGTTTATTAGAGGGACAGCACATGTAGGATGTTTTGGTGACAAGGTGAGGGAGGCGAGATTGAGATGGTTTGGACATGTGCAGAGAAGGGACATGAATTATATTGGTAGAAAAATGCTGAAGATGGAGCCACCAGGTTGGAGGAAAAGAGGAAGGCCAAGGAGGAGGTTCATGGATGTGGTGAGGGAAGACATGCAGGTAGTTGGTGTGAAAGAGGCAGATGTAGAGGACAGGGTGGTATGGAGACGGATGATCCGCTGTGGCGACCCCTAATGGGAGCAGCCGAAAGAAGAAGAAGAAGAAGACATTATTGGTACCAGAAGAGTCAGCTATTGTCGTGGCAACTTTCTGCTATGCAGCCCTCAGATACATATGTCCTGGCACAGATGCAGCAAAACAGACACTACCAAACCATGACCCTACCACCATGTTTCAACCTTCGAACAGAAGGTTTCACATGTAAAGCCAAAAATGTTACTGTTCTAATGTTCTAATCCATCCACAAAATCTATTTTCAGTAGTCCTCGGGTTTGTACACATGATCTTTAGCAAACTTCAGATGGGCAGCAATGTTCTATTTGGAGAGAAGTGGCTTTCTCCTTGCAACCCTGCTATCCAAGGTTGTTCAGTGCACTCAACATAAGAGAGCCCTTTAGTTGCTTAGTAGTTACCCTGGCTTCCTTTGTGACCTTGCAGACTATTACATATCTTGCTTTTTGAGCCATATTTTGTTGGTTGAATACTCTTGGGGAGGGTAACAATGGTCTTAAATTTCCTACATTTCTACACAATCTGTCTAACTGAAGATTTGTAGAGCCCTAACTCTTTGTTGATGGTTTTGTAACCTTTACCAGACCAAGGAGCAACAGCTCCTTAGAGCAACTTCCTTAGAATGATACAGTTTCACAAAAATGTATTGTAAAAAGCAGACTTTGTTGGATCTCTGTTTTTTTAAATAAAACAGGGCACTCACTGACACCTGATTGTTCGCAATCAGTCATGTGTGGCCACTCCGCCCAAAGTTTGTGGAACGAGCTACACATCTCATGGCACATAAACTGCCTGGAGATGATGGCTGTCTTTCTGGCTTTGAAACACTTTCTCCTAGACCTTTGGGATCGCCATGTGCTGGTCTGTACTGATATCACATCGGTGGTCTCGTACATCAAGCTAGCACTGGACACGTATGTCCATAGGACAAGTCCGTGGAGGAAGTCGGAGCAGCTGTTTATCCATTATACATATGTAACCCTATTTCCCTGAGGGAACGAGACGGTAACGTCACGCCTTGCCGTTGGCCGGATTTCACAGCATGAGCAAACGCAGAGGCGTTTCCAAAGCTTTGTGATGCAGCGTCTCATTCCCTCAGGGGACTAGGGTAACCTAGACACGGTACTATACAGGCCTATTAGCGAAATGCAGAACACACCCTGGTGGAATTTTTATTGTTGCTGGAGATTTCAGTCATACAAATCTCAGGATTGTGCTCCCTAATTGTTATCAGAATGTTGACTTTGCAAGAGGGGAAAACACACTGGATGTTGTTTATACAAACATCCCAAGCGCTTACCTGTCAAATCCCCACCCCCACCTTGGCAGAAGTGCACACTCTACTAAAGGCTAGAGACTCTGACTTCAGATCAGGGAACAAGATGGCCTTAATATCAGCAAGGGCCAAACTGTCCTGTGCCATCAGAGAGGCGAAGCGTGCACATGCCAAGACAATCCATTTTCCACTTAACCTGCTTGTGATCATGACTCCTCTCTCCCAGATACACTGACTGACAGTGTTGGGGGTAACGCGTTACAAGTAACGTGCGTTACGTAATAATATTACTTTTCTGGAGTAACGAGTAAAGTAGCACGTTACTTTATAAATTTACACACTAATATCTGAGTTACTTTTTTAAAAAAGTAATGCAAGTTACTTTTCAGTTAAATAATTTTGCATAAAAAAATAAATACTGAATTAAAATGAACGTAGTCACGTAGAATCGCGCACTCATACGTGCGAGCCGCGGGAACAGAAGCTGGTCAGAAGCGGAGATGGCAAACTAGGGATTACATTACTGTGATGGAAGTATTCTTATTATTTTGAAGTAGTCGAGGAAAAGGAGAAAGGAATAATGGTTAAGTGTAGATTATGTGTTGGTGAAAAGCTCTTGTCAACTGCAAAAAATACAACTTCAAAAAAAAAAAAAAAACATCTGCATGCAAAGCACAGCACTACAGATTGTGCGCGCGTGTGTGTATGTGTGTGTGTGTGTATAATGTTGAATATATGTAACATTATGCAATGTTGCATATATGTAAATGGAGACAGAAATATAGAAAACTTTTGCCGACTTTCCACCACTGCAGATGTATAGACTGCTCAGAATAAAAGTTTTCCGTGGGAGACACATGTACGATGCCATCGCAGCGGAGATAGAGAGCAAATTCACAGCTCATTTGCTCTTTGTGGGAAGATAAACTGCCACGGTCACTGATAATAGCGCGAACTTTGTAAAAGCGTTCAGAATGTTTCAAGCTGATGATGAAGCAGAGCATGATGTAGACGAGGACGAGGTCATATTTACGGAATTGCACGTTACATTCCTGACGGCGAAGGCAGATTGAAAAGCAGTGTACAGAAGTGCGACTGGAAAGTGTTCAGCCTTGTGGTCAAAAGTTAGTCGATCATCTTATTGTTCTCTAAGAAGTTATTAAACATTTTAAATGTTTAAGACATGTCTTTTGCCCTAATATAACTTATTTCTTAATGGCAATTATCTATATTACACCTGTTACACCTGTAAGGCGTGAAAGAGATACAAGTAACGCAAAAGTAACGCAAAAGTAATATAACGCATTACTTTCCATAAAAAGTAGCTAAGTAACGTAATTAGTTACTTTTTTGGGGAGTAACTCAATATTGTAATGCATTATTTTTAAAAGTAACGTTGCCCAACACTGCTGACTGACTTTTATGCCCGGTTTGAGGTGCAGAACAATGTGGCAGCAAAAAAAGACCACTCCTCCTACCAAACGACCAGGTGCTCTGTCTAACCACAGCAGAAGTGAGGAAAACTCTATGCAGAGTTAACGGAAGTCTGCTGGATCAGACATCATTCCTGGCAGAGTGCTAAGGGAATGTGCAGAACAGCTAGAAAATGTCTTTGCTGACATCTTAATCATCTTCCTGAACAGCAGGACACATACTTACATACATAAGCACAGTTGTTACTACGTGCCTTGAGACAATGACCATCATTCCCATGCCAAAGAAGTCTACAGGCTCCTGCCTCAATGACTATCGTCACTATCGTCACGCTAACAAATTGTAAAGAAAGTGCTTCGAAAGGCTCCTCATGAGTCACATCAAGACCCAGCTACCACCCTGACTAGACCCCATGCAGTTCGCAGATCATCCAAACTGTTCCGTGGACGATGCTATCGCCATGGCCTTTCCACCTGGCCGTCAACCAGCTGGACAATAAGGACACATACTTACAAATTCTGTTTTTTAGACTTTAGTTCAGCATTCAACACAATCATCCCTCAGCACCTAATAAAGAATCTAAGCCTACTCGGCCTGAACACTATGCAACTGATTCCAAGACTTTCTGACTGGGAGACCTTAGTCAGTCCAGATCAAGAACAGCATCTCCAGCAGCACCACACTGAACACTGGGGCCCCTCAGGGCTGTGTGCTCAGCCCACTGCTGTTCACTCGGCTGACTCACGACTGTGTAGCAATGCACAGCTCAAAGCACATTATTAAGTTCACCGATGACACCACCATGGTGTGTCTCATCAGCAAGAATGACAAGTCAGCATACAGAGAGGGGGTGAAACAGCTAACAGCCTGGTGTAGGGCCAAGAACCTGCACCTGTCTCTGAATGTTGACAAAACTGAAGAGATGGTTGTTGACTTTAGGAGAGCAAAGAGAGGCAATCCTCCACTGATCATTGATGGACTGATCAAATCTGAACTCAAACACACACTTATACTCATTTCAATTCACACACGTCCATGTTTTCAGCACCACCCATTTTATAGTATTTTATTATCTGTTTTCATGCTGTTTTGCACATTAACTTGACTGCTGCTGCTGTTTTGCACAACCTTTTGTGTTTACATTTTGTGTTTATGTACAAGTACACTCCTGTAAACAGTTCTCTTTTGCACATTGAACTTTATAACATACAGTAGCTTACTAACTGTGGTAGTGACTCTGTGTTCTGTATGCAGCTCTATCGTGTTTTATGTAGCACCAGGGTCCTGGAAAAACGTTGTTTCATTTCACTGTGTACTGCATCAGCTATATATGGTTGAAATTACAAAAAGCTTCCTGACATGACTCTTGACTTGAAAATATTTGTTTGTGTTTTGAGTCATATTTAAACAGAGGTAATGACACTTTCTGGTTCACAAAATATAAAGCAACACTGTACCTCATATTAACCTATTAACCTAATAACAACTGAACTATCAGTTTAACATTCACACAGTTGTTTATTTTGATTTAAATGTACAGGTGCATCTCAATAAATTAGAATATCATTAAAAAGTGAATGTAAAACTTGTATATTATATAGATTCATCACACACAGAATGATATATTTCAAGTGTTTATTTCTTTTCATTTTTGATGATTATGGCTTACAGCTAATGAATACCCAAAATTCAGAAAAATAGAATATTCAAATCAAATAAAATTTTATTTGTCACATACACATACATGCAGAGTACAACATGCAGTGAAATGCTTTTTTTTGACTGTATGGCATTCAAGCATAAAAAGGAATGGAAAATAAAGGGAATGGAATGAGGAAAAAAAAATATCCAAGAAAAATAAGAAGGTGGATAAATAAAAAGTATACACTACATAAAATATATGAAGATATATGTGAAAATATGTGTATATACATAGATGCATATGACAGTAAAAATTAAAGTGATTAACATTATTGTCCTTAAAGTGTCCGTGTGTAGTATGGTGTGGTATAAAGTGGCACTGTGCTGTGCAAGTCCAGAGTTAAAGTGAAAAAGTTCAATATTGGAGACTTGTGGTGTCACAGTCTAATTGGCTAATTAAATCCAAACACCTGCAAAGGTTTCCTGAGCCATTAAATGGTGTCTCAGTCTGGTTCAGACTACACAATCATAGGGGGAAGACTGCTGACTTGACCGTTGTCCAGAAGACAATCATTGACACACTGCACATGGAGGGTAAGACAAAAGGTCATCGCTAAAGAAGCTGCTGTTCACAGAGTGCTGTATCCAAGCACATTTATGGAAAGTTGAATGGAAGGGAAACATGTGGTAGAAAAAGGTAAAACAAAGCCCATTCAAGAATTTGGGGGATATTTACAAGAGAGTTGACTGCAGCTGGAGTCAGTGCTTCAAAAACCAACACACGTAACCATGGGCTACAACTGTCGCATTCCTTGTGTCAAGCCACTTCTGAACCAGAGACAACATCAGAGGTGTCTTACCTGGGCAAAGGACAAAAAGGACTGGACTGTTGCTCAGTGGGCCAAAGTAATCTTTTCAGAGAAAGGAAAGAAAAGTTTGCATTTCATTTGGAAATCAAGGTCCCAGAGTCTGGAAGACGAGAGGAGAGGCACAGAATCCAAGTTGCTTGAGGTCCAGTGTAAAGTTTGCCCAGTCAGTGGTGGTTTGGGGAGTCATCTGCTGGAAGTGTGACCCTGTGTTTTTTCAAGTCCAAGGTCAGCACAGCCATCTACCAGGAAGTTTTAGAGCGCTTTATGCTTCCCTCAGTTGACCAGCTGCATGGAGATGCTGATTTCATTTTCCAGCAGGATTTGTGGCACCTCAGCAGTGCCACAGACTGATTAAAACAAAAAGGAGCCCCTACCAAGTATTGAGTACATATACAGTAAATTAACATAGTTCCCAGAAGGCTAATAATAAAAAAAAAACATTTTTTTATTGTACTTATGAAGCTTTCTAATTTTTTTTGAGATAGTATATTGTTTGGTTTCTGTTAAATGTGAGCCAAAATCATCCCAATTAAAATAAATAAACACTTGATATATATCAGTGTGTGTGTGATGAATCTCTATAATGAGTTTCACTTTTTATATTGAAATACTAAAATAAATCTACGTTTTAATGATATTCAAATTTATTGAGATGCACCTGTATATGAAATCGTATCCAAATTTACATTCAAACAACACACATCGTTATTAGTGGTCACTTATTCTAGTGACCACTAGTGAATTTGACTTCATTTCCTTCCAGTTTAACTTCAGCACAACGTGTCACGGTTTGGCTTTCATATGAGTCTTAGCACCACTGCTGTCTGACTTATCAGTCTCCATCTTGCAGCAGGGTCTGAAAACTCTGACCAGGGTCAGGACAGCACCACTGCTTATCCAGCTCTATATTTCTGCTGGGTCTCTGCACCACTGCTGTCAAATTTAAATTCAAGTTAATGTTTATTTCAATAGTGCTTTTTACAATGGACATTGTCTCAAAGTAGCTTTACAGAATGCAGAAAATGTTTTAATCTAAGTGTATTATGTATATTTATGCCTGATGAGCAAGCAGGCAATGACTGTGGCAAGAAAAAACTACTTAAATGGTATGAGTATGAAAACTTGAAAGGAACCACACTCAAAAGGGGAACCCATGCTCAATCGGGTGATATACAGAGTGTAATTATAAATCATAAAAACCAATACAAAACACCGGAAAGAGAGAAATACTATTAGCACCAGAGTGTGTGGTTATGAGTAATGTCCTTTCTACAGTCTTATATAGTCAGTTGAAGTTGTGGAAACAGGGGCTCCTGAACAACTCATAAAATAGCTCAACATCTGAGATTATTATTGATCCAAAACCAGCTTCAAATATGTGTATCTTATATAAGAGCAGTTAAAATGTGGGGTTTGAACTGGTTGTTCAACATGACACCTCATAGCAAAGAACTCTTTGAGGATTTAAAAATTAGAATTGTTGCTCAACACATTAGAAGATTGTTAACACCATGAAACTGAGTTACAGTACAATGGCCAGGGTCATACAGGTTTCCAAATAGGTTCCACTATAAACAGGCCTCAATAAGGGTCGATTTAAGAAATTGAGTACTTGTGCTGTGCATCAGGTGCAGAAGCCAGCATTGTGCATTGCTGTAAAGGTTGCAGAAAGAACTATGAAAGGTTAACATTAGAACTATGAACACCCTCTACAGTAACCACATTAAGGTACGTAATTTCTCTGCCATGGCGAGCATCCAGCTCATTCAGTGTATGAAGTGTCTCCGTCTTTGATGGAGAAGATCTTAGCATTAGAGGAGCGCATCCAGAGTCTAGAGAGAAGTAGTGAGTGTGAGAGCAGTCCAGGTTCTGCAGGGGAAAGTCTGGATGCCCTAGGTGAAGTTAGCATTCCCCTGACTCCGGCATCAGAGTGGGGCGAGTGGGTAACGACTCGGCGGAATACTCGCAAAGCCAAAGCTAACGCTCGCCCCCGGAAGCACCATTCCTCTCTATTTCACGTGTCCAATAAGTTTGATCTCCTCAGTGAAGCCCCTGCTGTGGAACCTGAAAGAGCTCTGGTTATAGGAGACTCTATTCTGAGGCACGCGAAATTAGCTAGACCTTAAGGGGCACCAGCAGCACAGGTCATGTGTATACCGGGAGCCAGGGCGCCAGACATAGCAGGTCAGCTTAGGTTTTAAGGAAAGCACAGGTTCTCTAAGAGAGTTTTTCACATAGGAGCTAATGATCTACGCCATTGACAGTCAGAGGTTACTAAGAGTAATATAAGCATAAGCATAGATATGTGAGCTCAAGATGGTGGCGCGTACACATCGCGAGACTCAGCGTCTCTCCAGATTTGCCGTATTTGTGCTTATTTACGCACTATTCTCCTGTGTGCTTGCACGATTTTGTCATGCAAACATATCATTCAACAGACAGTCACTTTTAGATATTGGTCACATCTGCACAAACTCTGTTTCGGACTTTATTTTCACATTTGACCAGATACCACCGGAGCTCGTAAGGAAGCCGCAACACAGCGAGCCCTTTATCCCGACCGGACGTGTCCGGCGCGGGCGCCAACGCAGAGACCAAAAACAGAGACGGGGAAAACGTGGAGGACTTCGGGCTAAGTTAAAGCTAAACCCACATCGACCAGCGCTTCCAAGGATTTTTCTAGCCAATGTTTGGTCCCAGACGAACAAACTGGATGAGCTCAGGATCTGGACCCTCACACAGAGACTGATTATGGACTGCAATATCATGGGCTTCTCGGAAACTTGGCTAAACACCGGCATCCCAAACAGCGTGCTGGAGCTCGAGGAGCGCACGATTTTCAGGGCGGATAGAGATGCAGCATGCACGGGTAAGAACAGAGGAGGTGGCTTATGCATTTATGTAAACAAAACATGGTGCACTGTCTCTGTCACTGTTTCTTCTCACTGCTCTGCTGAGCTTGAATACCTGATCATTAAGTGTAGACCCTTTTATTTACCACATGAGTTCACATGCATTGTTGTGATAGCAGTGTATGTCCCCCCCCCCCGGATGCTAAGGCTAGCATAGCCATGAAAGAACTAAGTTCTGCTATCAACAAACTGCAGACAGTGCATCCTGATAGAGCCGTTATTGTTGCTGGGGATTTGAATCACTGCAATTTAAGATCTGTTCTGCCAAAATTCCAACAGAATGTGTGGGGACAAAAAACTCTGGATCATGTATATACAAGTGTGGCCAATGCTTACAGAGTCACACCCCTCCCCCACCTCGGACAATCAGACCATCTCTCATTGTTCCTACTGCCCAAGTACTCTCCAGTCATCAGACGTGTGAAACCCACTATCAGGACTGTTAAAGTTTGGCTGGATGGGGCTGACGCCGCTCTCCAGCAGCAGTTCACACACACAGACTGGAGTGAATTCGCTTGACAGGCCACGACTGATTCCGTCACCAACATCAACACCTACACAAACTCTGTCCTTGATCACATCAATAGCTGTGTGGATCGGGTGACTAGACTAAAAAACATCAAAGTGTTCCCCAATCAGAAGCCATGGATGAACCAGGAGGTCCGTCTCCTGCTCAAAGCACGCAATCCCGCCTTCAGGTCTGGAGACCGGGGGGCCTACAGCGTCGCCAGAGCCGATCTGAGGAGCGGAATCTGCAAAGCCAAACATGCTTACAAACAGCAGATTGAGGAGCACTTCAACTCTGCTGACCCCCGAAGCATGTGGCAAGGAATACAGGCTGTCACTGACCGCAAACCACCCAACGCAACACCTGCAACCAGTTCTGCCTCACTCCCCAATGAGCTCAACCTCTTCTACACTCGCTTTGAAAAGGGGAACATGGAGCCCTTGCTCAAAACAGAGCCGTTACCAGGTGAGCAGCCACTTACACTCTCCACCTCTGAAGTGTGTGCCACCCTGGGAAGGGTGAATGCAAGGAAAGCAGCTGGCCCTGATGGCATCCCTGGTCGTGTACTCAGAGCATGCGCGGAGCAACTGGCCGAGGTCTTCACGGACATCTTTAATCTGTCCTTGTCCCCGGCAATCGTCCCCACCTGCTTCAAGTCTGCTACCATCATGCCGGTGCCAAAGCACTCCACTGCAACAGAACTGGCTGACTTTCGTCCCGTCGCACTCACACCTGTCACCGCTAAGTGCTTCGAAAGACTGGTCCTCACCCATGTTAAAGCCTGTCTGCCACCCAGCCTGGACCCTTACCAATTTGCCTATCGCCCAAATAGATCAACTGAGAACGCGATTTCCACTGTACTTCATTCTGCCCTGACTCACTTGGATAAGCCTGACACCTATGCCAGGATGCTGTTTGTTGATTTCAGCTCAGCTTTTAATACAGTTAGCCCTTCCAAGCTAACCCTGAAGCTGGAACAACTTGGCATCAGCACACAACTCTGCAATTGGACTCTGACTTTCTTAAGAACAGATCACAGTCTGTTCGTCTGAACACTATCACCTCCTCCAGTCGCACCATCAGCACTGGGGTTCTCAGGGATGTGTATTGTCTCCACTACTATACTCCCTTTTCACCCATGACTGCATACCTGTCCATACCTCAAACAGCATTATAAAGTTTGCAGACGACACCACAGAGGTAGGCCTGGACATCATTAGGTTGGACATCATTAGATATGACAGAGACACTCTTATATCTATTGGTGTACAATGCACTCACCTTTCGCCATTTTTAAACCCGGACTCATGCTGGCCGAGAGAGATCCTGAGGGAGAACAAAGGACGCGACCCGTACCAGCGCGAGGGAAACGAGCCGGCGTCAGGAACAGGGTGAGGGCACGCGCACACCGCGCTCCCTTACCTAGTATCCTGTTAGCCAACGTCCAGTCATTGGAAAACAAGCTCGACGACCTCAGGGCAAGGGTCAAGTTCCAGAGAGACATTCGGGACTGCAACCTTCTCTGCTTCACCGAGACATGGCTGAACCCAGCGGTACAGGACCACGCCATCCAGCCGGCCAAGTTCTTCTCGGTTTAAATCATGGACAGAACACTGGAGTCAGGGAAGTCAAGAGGAGGTGGAGTGTGTCTGATGGTGAACAACCACTGGTGCGACAGTGCGAGCATCGTTCCTCTTTCACGCTCCTGCACACCAAACCTGGAACTACTGACCATCAAATGTCGACCCTTTTATCTACCTCGGGAATTCAGCTCGGTCATAGTCAGTGCCGTTTATATTCCACCTCAAGCGGACATGGACACTGCAGTATGGGATTTGCACGAGACATTAACTGTTCACCAAACACAGCATCGGGACGCTGCGCTCATTGTGGTCGGAGATTTCAACAGTGCCAACCTCAAGCGTGCACTACCGAACTTTTATCAGCACATCACCTGCCCCACCAGGGGCGAAAGGACACTGGAGCATTGCTATACAACATTCAAGAACAGCTACAAGGCACAATCACGTCCACCGTTTGGAAAATCGGACCATGCCGCCATCTTCCTCATGCCTGTTTACAAACAAAGGCTGAAACAGGAAGCTCCGGTTCAGAGGGAGGTCGCGCGCTGGACTGACCAATCGGTGGCTGCTCTGCAGGACGCTTTGGATGACACAGACTGTGACATGTTCTGGCGCAGCTCTGATGACGTCAACATGTTTACGGAAGCGGTTGTGGGATTCATCGGGAAACTAGCGGATGATACGGTGCAAAAAACCACTATCAGAACGTTTCCCAACCAGAAGCCGTGGGTGGATAAAACCTTCCGCGACGCTCTGAGATCCGGCTCCACTGCCTACAACACGGGGCTCGACACCGGGGACATGGAGGAGTACAAGGCTGCGTCTTACAGTGTTTGCAGAGCGGTGAAGGATGCAAAGAGGCGCTACGGGAGGAAACTAGAGTTACAGTTCCAACATGGTGGCTCTAGGAGCCTGTGGCAGGGACTAAGGACAATAACGGACTATAAAACACCATCTTCTAAAATGGTGAATGCGGACGCTTCTCTGGCAGACGAGCTAAACACCTTTTACGCTCGTTTCGAGGCTGCAGCTAACCACGCTAGCGGCGCTAGCGGCACAACCAGTGTGCACGCCGAGAGAGCCGGAGAGGTAAACACGTTCACCTTCTCGGAGCATGACGTGAGGAGGGCATTCAAGAGAGTGAATACCAGGAAGGCAGCAGGACCAGATGGCATCATGGCATGATGGTCGGGTTCTGAAAGCCTGCGCTGACCAGCTAGCACCGGTGTTCACTGGGATATTCAACCTCTCACTGGAACAGTCTGTTGTCCCCTCATGTTTCAAACAGTCCACCATTGTTCCTGTCCCGAAGAAACCCCAGCCCGCCTGCCTTAACGACTACCGCCCTGTAGCCTTGACCTCATTAGTGATGAAGTGCTTTGAAAGACTGGTCAGAGACTTCATCACTGCATCACTACCAGACACACTGGACCCACTACAGTTTGCGTACCGTCAGAATCGCTCTACTGAGGATGCCATTTCACATCTCCTCCACACTACAATCAGCCACCTGGACCAAAGAAATGGGAATTATACAAAGATACTGTTTGTTGACTACAGTTCAGCATTTAACACTATAATTCCTTCCACACTCACCTCTAAGTTGGAGGTCCTGGGACTCAGCCTGCCGCTGTGTCAATGGATCTCTAACTTCCTGACTGACAGACCACAAGCCGTACAGGTGGGAAAACACACCTCATCCACCCTCACCCTCAGCACTGGAGCTCCCCAGGGTTCTGTTCTGAGCCCCCTGCTGTACTCACTGTACACATATGACTGTGTGGCCACTTCCAACTCCACAACCATCATCAAGTTTGCTGACGACACTGTTGTGGTGGGTCTGATCTCCAACAACGATGAGACGGCCTACCTACAGGAGGTTAAAAACCTGGAGAGATGGTGCCAGGAGAACAACCTTCTCCTGAATGTCAGCAAGACTAAGGAGTTGATCGTGGACTTCAGCACAAAGCGGGAGCAGTCATACCAACCGATAAACATCAGCGGGACCCCAGTGGAGAGAGTGGACAGTTTCCGGTACCTAGGTGTTCACATCACACAGGACCTGTCTTGGTCCTGTCATACCAACACCCTGGTGAAGAAGGCCCGGCAGCGTCTGTACCATCTAGACGCTTAAGGGACTTTAAACTACCCTCTCATGTGCTAAAGACCTTCTACACCTGCACCATTGAGAGCGTTCTGACGGGTAGCATCACTTCCTGGTTCGGGAACAGCACCATGCAGGACAGGCGAGCCCTCCAGAGGGTGGTGCGTTCAGCTGAACGTACCATCCACACCGAGCTCCCTAACCTGCAGGACATCTACAGCACGCGGTGCCGGACCAGAGCCAGGAAGATTATGAAGGACCTCAGCCATCCCAACAATGGACTCTTTTCTTTGTTGCGTTCAGGGAAACGCTTCCGCTCCCTGAAAGCGAACACAGAGAGAATGAGGAGGAGCTTCTTCCCGCAGGCCATTAGGATTTTAAACCAGGAGACACCCAGGATCTAAAAACTGGATCTAAAAGCTGGTCACTCTCTCTCCATCACACTTCTGCATATATTTTTCTTTTTCTTTTTTTCTCGCACTACAACACTTTAAACCCTGGACAGTCACTTTAACTGTGGACTTGCACAGCACAGTGCGATTTATACCACACCATACCATATGCACATGTTCACTTTAAAGACAATCACATCAACCACCTTATGTGATTACTTATGTGATCATAAGCATACCTCTGTCATAAGCATACCCTGTATCATAAGCATACCCTGTATATACAATTATCCTATTTTTTCCTATATATATATCTCTTTATCTTTATATATTTAATATTTTACATAGTTTATTGGTTTTATTTATCTGCCTTCTTTTTCCCTTGTTTTATTTCTTCCCCCACCCTATTCCCTCATGCCGGTCAGTCGTATAAAGCATTTCACTGCGTCGTACTCTGTATGTATGTGTATGTGACGAATAAAATTTGATTTGATTTGATTTGATTGAAGGTAACGACGAGACGGCTTACAGAGAGGAGATCCAGCACCTATTTCCGTAGGCACAAACAAACTTCATCACCAGTGAACATTCAGGGAAAGGACATTGTGAGAGTTGACTATTACAAATACCTGGGTGTTCCCCTAAACAACAAACTGGACTGGACAAACAACACTGAGGCAATTTACAAGAAAGGGCAGAGCAGACTCTTTCTGCTGAGGAGACTAAGGTCTTTTGGAGTGCAAGGAGAGCTACTGAAGACCTTTTTTGACTCTGTGGTGGCCTCAGCCATATTCTATGGTGTGGTCTGCTGGGGCAGCAGCATCTCTACTGCAGACAGGAAGAGACTGGACAAGCTGATCAGGAAGGCCAGCTCAGTCCTGGGGATTCCCCTGGACACTGTACAGGAGGTGGGAGAAAGGAGGATGGTAGCAAAACTATCATCATTGCTGCAGAACGTCTCTCACCCCCTGTATGTAACTGTTGCATCGCTGAGCAGCTCCTTCAGTGACAGACTGTTACACCCTAAGTGCCTGAAGGAGCGATACAGAAGGTCTTTTCTCCCTGCTGCTATTAGACTTTACAACCAAAGCTGTTCTCAGTAAAACCAGTCACCAAAATACAACACTGTCATTACTTTTTTAGCTGTGCAATAACTTTACCTGTGTGCAATATTACAATGCAACATGTACAATATTATGTGCAATATTACCTGCAATTCCTGCAATTCCGTGCAATACCACCTTGAAATTTTACTTGAAAATTTTACCTGCAATGCGTACTTTTCTTCTTTCTTCTTCCCTTATTCGTATTTATACATTGTACTTTGTATATATTGTATATTATAGTATGTGTATATTCTTTTTTTATATATTTACATTTTATTTTTATTTCTTAGTTTCTGCTGCTGTAACATTGAAATTTCCCCACTGTGGGACGAATAAAGGTTCATCTTATCTTAGTAGCATGGTGTGAAGACAATAACCTGGAACTTACCACCAAAAAGAGCAAGGAGGTCATTGTGGATTTTAGACGTGCTGGCAATCACACTCATCCTCCAATTCACATCAACAGAACTGCTGTTGAGCATGTACCCAGCTTCAAGTTCCTTGGAATACACATCTCTGAGGACCTCACCTGGTCTCTGAACTCTTCCATCCTGATCAGAAAGGCACAACAGCGCCTATATTTTCTGAGGAGACTTAAAAAGTCCCGTCTGTGCTACAGGATACTGGAGAACTTTTACCGCTGAACCATTGAGAGTATCCTCACAAACTGCATCTCAGTGTGGTACAGCAGCTGCACAGCTTCAGACCGTAAAGCCCTTCAGTAGGTGGTGAAAACCGCCCAACAAATCATCGGTATTGAACTACCCACCTTGGAGAAAATTTTCAAAAAACGCTGTTTGCAAAGGGCGAGGGGTATCATCAAAGATCCCTCTCACCCCAACCATGGACTGTTTACACTTCTCCCATTGGGCAGACGCTACCGTTGTCTCAGAGCCAGAACAAATAGACTGAAAAATAGCTTGTTTCCCGTGGCTGTTTCTGCACTGAACAGCTGATATGGTGTTAACAATCACCACTGCACTGTCACTTTTCTTCTGTGTTTTGCACTATTTTGCACCACTTTAAAATCATGCATCCTAAAATCCATGCATCATTACACTTCTGTATGTCCATCCATATTTATTCTGTTTATTGTGTATATATATATATATATATATATATATATATATATATATTCATAATGACATTCCTTTTGTACAGCTGTATCTGTCATACCACTTCATACTGTATCATACTTATATAAAAACCACACTATATATACCCTTATTCAGTTATATGTACATATTACTACACCTTCTGTATAACCTCATACCCTTATTTATTACACTGCCACTTGTAAATAAGCTATCTATGCACTTCTGGTTAGATGCTAAATGCATTTCATTGGCTCTGTACATGTACCCTGCACAATGACAATAAAGTTGAATCTAATCTAATCTAATCTAATCTAATCTAATCTAATCTAATCTTATAGAGGTGTGTAAATTAGCAAAAGCAATGTCTGATGCAGTAACATGCTCTGGCCCCATCCTAATGCGGCGTGGCGATGTAGCCTACCGCAGGTTATGGTCGCTGAACTGCTGGATGTCCGAGTGGTGCTCCAAAAACAATGTGGGCTTCAAAAATAATTGGAACATTTTTGAGGGCAAGGCTGGCCTGTTAGGGCGGGACGGTATCCATTCCACTCGTGAAGGTGCTGCTCTCATTTCTTGTAGTATAGGACATAGTCTCAGAACAGCACTAGTTAACAAGTGACTGTCTAGAGCCAAGGCCAGGGAGCAGACAGACAGGCTAAACTGACCGTCTGTTAGCTGCACAGAGTCGTCACTCAGGATCCACCAAATTGAGACTGTCTGTCCCCCGAGTGAAACCAAAATGTAGGAATTCTCAGAAAGTCTGTTAAAGTAACCTGATTAACATTAAATTAAATAGGACTGAACGTACAGCCAGCACCTCTGATTTAAAGATAGGATTGTTGAATATCAGATCTCTCACGTCAAAAGCGCTTACTATAAATGAAATTAGTACTGACCAGGAGTTTAAAATAATATGTTTGACAGAAACATGGATTGAACCGAATGAATATGTAGCATTAAATGAAGCGAGTCCTCCTAGGTAGAGTTACATACGCCAGCCCAGTCTAAATGGCATAGGAGGCGGAGTCACAGCTATTTATAATAATAATCTAAGCGTCACACAAAAGACTAAACACAAATGTAAAACATTTGAAGTTCTTTACACCAACATAAAATATTCAGTGTCCAAAAGTAGGTCTAGTCAGTCAATTCCATTAATTAGTATTTAGAGACCCCCAGGGCCCTACTCTGATTTTCTCATAGAATTTGCAGATTTCATCACAAACGTAGCTACTTCTTTAGACAAAGCATTAATTGTTGGTGACTTTAATATTTATTTTGATAATCAGGTAGACTCCTTAAGAGCAGCAGTTGTGTCCATTCTAGATTCAGTTGGAATTAATCAGAATGTTATAGGACCCACTCATAGTGGTGGACACACTCTTGATTTTTTATTAACATTGGGTCATTTATTAAAATTTAGTCATAATTCCACAGTCTGAAGCTATTTCAGATCATTACCTCATCTCCTTTTAAAATCTGCTTCATTCATTGCATTAGTACCTCACCACGTTACCATGTTAAGCGTACATTCACGTCAGCTACAGAAGCGAGTTTTATCAATAATCTTCCGGAAATGACGATATTAATTAGATCTCCGTCTGACCCCGCATAGCTTGACTGGGCCAGAATACTGAATACCTAGAATCAACAGTCTGTTACACCCTAGATGATGTAGCTCCCCTTAAGACCAAAATAATCAGGGATAAAAAATTTGCACAGTGGTATAATGATCATACGCGCACCTTAAAACAGACCACTTGGAAATTAGAACATAAATGGCGTCAAACTAAATTAACAGTATTTCAAATAGCATGGAAGGAGAGCCTCCTAAATTATAGAAAATCTCTTAGTGCAGATAGATCAGCATATTTCTCCACTCTCATAGAAAATAACAAGCATAATCCTAGATTTTTATTCAGCACGGTAGCAAAATTAACAGGAAATAAATGCAGTGCACTTACATGCACACCGTCAATAGGTAGTCATGATTTCATTAACTTTTTTAATAATAAAGTTGAAAACATCAGGCAAGAAATCCAGAGGATTAATATAAATCCAATTTATTTTACAAATAACCATGTAGACAGCAGTGTAATTATAACAGACAATCAATTACAAAGTTTTACTCCTATTCAAGAGACTGAATTAAATTCATTTATTTCCTCATCAAAATCATCAACCTGCATTCTCAATCCCTTGCCTACTAGTTTACTCAAACAGATAATTCCAAAGGTAATTAAACCTCTTCCCTCTGTGGATCTTCCCACTTTGTCCAGGCCTGCCTCTGGATAGTGTTCTCTTCAATTGGAGGCCACTCTGTGCAGCTGGGCATCCTCTCTAAGATAAGATAAGATAATCATGTGGGCATTAGCACATCACTGTGCAATTGTCTACTGGACTTTCTGACCAACAGGCCCCAGCATATTCAGGCAGACCACTACTGATCTTTCACCTTCATGCATACCACTGGAGTACCACAATCTGTGTGCTGAGTCCCTTTCTCTACTTTCTCTTCACTCATGACTGCAATTCTGTATATTCCAACATCATTATGACATCATTGCAGATAACACAACGGTGATCATAGTCATCAGGGACAACGAGTCAGCCTACAGGGTGACACCAAGAAGACCAAGGATCCCGGGTGAAGAAGGCCCGGCAGCATCTGTACCATCTGAGGAGCTTAAGGGACTTTAAACTAACCTCTCAGGCGCTAAGGACCTTTACACTTCACCATTGAGAGCATTCTAATGGGTAGTATCACTTCCTGGTTCGGGAACAGCATGCAGGACAGACGAGCCCTCCAGAGGGTGGTGAGGTCAGCTTAATGTACCATCCGCAACAAGCTCTCTAACCTGCAGGACATCTACAGCACATGGTGCTGGACCAGGGCCAGGAAGGTTGTGAAGGACCTCAGCCATCCCAACAATGGACTCTCAACTTTCTCTGTTACGTTCAGGGAAGCGCTTCCGCTCTTTGACAGCAAACACAGAGGAGGAGGTCTTCACTTTATTCCTTTACTGCACAACATTTTTTTGCACTATTATTTGAAACCTTAACTCTGGACTGTCACTTCAACTTCCACAGCACAGTGTCACTTTATACTACACCATACTGCACATGGACTAATGTTGCCAGAAAACATTCTTAGAACAATGTTCTTGGAACATCTGTATGACATTATTTATATTTGGTGAATGTTCTCCTAATATTGACAGAAAACGTCAAGTCAAGTCAAGTCAAGTCAAGTTTATTTCTATAGCGCTTTTCACAACAGACATTGTCTCAAAGCAGCTTTACAGAAATCAACAGTTAAGGTGAATGGTGTGCATTTATCCTTGATGAGCAGCCATGGCTACTGTGGCAAGGAAAAATTCCCTTAGAGGTTATGAGGAAGAAACCTTGAGAGGAACCAGACTCAAAAGGGAACCTATCCTCATTTGGGTGACATCAATAGTGTGATCATAGTCTTTAAGCAATACAGAGCACTGGAGAGTGAGAACTAACATGTGCACTGGAATGCAAGATTATAAGTAATGTTCTTTATACAGGCTATAAAACTAGGAGCTACTGAGCAACTCATAAAATAGCTCAACATTTGCAATCATCACAGAACCAACACCAGCTTCTCCATGCCAGAGTCTTTAAACACTCCAGGAGGTCCAATGTCAAAACTCCACACATGAAGTGGGATCCAATTGGCACTGGTACGTCTCTAGATGGTACAGGATGTTGGGAGTTCAGCATCTACTTCTTTAAAGGTCAGAACAATGTTCTTGGAACGTTGGAAGCCGTTATTTATATTTGATTAATGTTCTCCTAATGTTGATAGAAAACGTTATTAGAACAATATAGTCTAGAATGTCCTTATGACAATATTTGTACTTGTTATTTGTAAGACTGCTCCTAATGTTCTCCTAAAAATTTCTTAGAACGATGTTTTTGGAACATTCTTCTGATGTTATTAGTATTTGCTGAATGATTACAAAATTTTATTAAAACATTGAGAACAACATTCATGGAATGTCATTACAACGTTATTGTACTTAAATGACCTGAAAACATTACGATAAAAAGTTCTTATAACTTCTGAATGTTATTATTCATTTTTGCTAAATGCTAAATATTTTCATTATCTTGTCATAAAATGTTCTGAGTGTTCATGAACATGTCCTGTAATTGTACTCCTATTGTATTCTCCTAATGTTAAACGTCCATAGAAGATTCTCATAATATATGTAAACCAAATGATTAAATGTAAATAATAGATTATTAATATAAAAATATGATTGAAAATAATGATGTCAGTAAGTGGTGGCAGTAAGTGGTGGCAAATGTCAGTAAGTGGTGGCAAATAATTTTATGACAATTAATGACAAAAGTCACCAATACGTACTGACCAATACAACAAGTGCAAGAGAGCTGTTTTATGAACCTGATTAAACACACATCCATCTTATTCTTCTTTTAATACTAAAAATAATAATAGTAATCAGCATCAACGCAACTCCTGATTCTGCTTATTATCGCAAGAGTTTCGTCATTCAATCACTGTTGCTTACAGAACATCGAAGTGCTCAGACACAGCACATGCACACACACTAACACACATATACAGTTGAAACCAGATATTTACATACACTTTAGAAAAAAACACAAAAACTTTTATTCCTTTACTGTCATACATTAAATCAGAGTAAACTTTTTCTGTTTTAAATCAATAAATATTAATATATTTTTTGCATTTGTTAAATGTCAATCGAGCGAGGGAGAATTTTTATGTATTTTTATTATCACTTTCATCAAAGTCAGAAGTATACATACACTTAGTTTATCGTGCCTTTAAACAAAAAAAAAAAACTCCAGATGATTCCATTCTGAGCTTAAGAAGCCTCTGATAGGTTAATTGATTCCATTTGAGTTAATTGGTGGCACACCTGTGGATGCATATAAAGGCACACCTCAAACACAGAGCCTCTTTATTTGACATCATGGGAAAATCAAGAGAAATCCACTAAGACATCAGAAAAAGAATTGTTGACCTCCAAAAGTATGGCTCATCCTTAGGTGCAATTTCCAGATGCCTGAAGGTCCCACGTTCATCCGTTCAGACAATAATACGCAAGTATAAAAAACATGGGAATGTACAACCATCATACTGCTCAGAAAGGAGACTGAGTCTAAATCCCAGAGAGGAACGTTTTTTTGTTGCGAAATGTGCAAATCAACCCCAGGACAACAGCAAAAGATCTTGTGAAGATGCTGGCTGAAACTGGTAAGACAGTGTCATTATCCACAGTAAAATGAATACTGTACTGCCATGAGCTGAAAGGTTACTCTGGGAGGAGAAAGCCATTACTTCAAAACCACCATAAAAAATCCAGACTACAGTTTGCAACTGCACATGAGGGAAAAAATCTTAATTTCTGGAGACATGTCCTGTGGTCTGACGAAACAAAAATTGAACTGTTCGGCCATAATGATAAATGGTATATTTGGAGGAAAAAGGGTGAAGCTTTGAAGCCTCAGAACACCATCCCAACTGTCAAGTATGGGGGTGGTAGTATAATGTTGTGGGGCTGCTTTGCTGCAGAAGGGACTGGTGCACTTTACAAAATAGATGGCATCATGAGAAAAGAAAATTATGTGGATATATTAAAGCAGCATCTGAAGACATCAGCCAGGAAGTTAAAGCTTGGGCGCAAATGGGTCTTCCAAATGGACAATGACCCCAAGCATACCTCCAAATTAGTTACAAAGTGGCTTAAGGACAACAAAGTCAAGGTATTGGAGTGGCCATCACAAAGCCCTGATCTCAATCCCATAGAAAATTTGTGGACGGCACTGAAAAGGCGAGTGCGAGCAAGAAGGCCTACAAACCTGACCCAGTTACACCAGTTCTGTCAAGAGGAGTTGGCCAAAATTCCAGCAAACTATTGTAGAAAGCTTGTGGAAGGATACCCAAAACGTTTGGCTCAAGTGAAACAGTTTCGGGGCAATTCCACCAAATACTAAGGAAGTGTATGTATACTTCTGACTTTGATGAAAGTGATAATAAAAATACATAAAAATTCTCCCTCGCTCGATTCTGACATTTAACGAATGCAAAAAATATGTTAATATTTGTTGATTTAAAACAGAAAAAGTTTACTCTGATTTAATGTATGACAGTAAAGAAATAAAAGTTTTTGTGTTTTTTTTCTGAAGTGTATGTAAATATCTGTTTTCAACTGTACATGCACACACACGTGCACACACACACACACACACACACACATGCACACACACACACACATGCAGAGAGCCGTTAAAAACAATAGGCCAGTGATTCTTTTTTCGGGTTTGATTAATTAACACAATTAAAATTGTTTATATTTTGTCACATTTAAATCATATTAATATTTTAACCAAAGCATTATAGGTGATGAATGACTTGCTGTGAGGTAAATTTTTTTATTTTGTGATGGTCGGTGAATATTGCTTTATTCGTGGTGGTTTTAGTCAGTGTTGGGTGTACATGATTTTGGGGAATCGATAACCGATACAGTACACCAAAAGGTAAATACCAGTAATTTATTTTCTTTTTAACGTATTTATAGCTGTTGCTTCATTTAATTACCATGATTCAAATCAAATCAAATCAAATTTTATTCATCACATACATACATACATACAGGGTACGACATGCAGTGAAATGCTTTATATGACGGTCCGGCATGAGGGAATAGGATGGGGAAAAAGAAAAGAAGGCAGATAAATAAAGTATAAAGTACTTTATTCATTTGTATATTTTGTCATGTTATATATAATATGTATTACAAATTGTGATGACAACAGAGTCGAGTCTCCGGATTTGGTCACCAAGACGAGTTCACACCTCAAGAAAAGATTTTTACAGTTTAAACTCTTTTAAAAAGTGTTGTCAAACAAAGCAACACTTCCAGTGAGAACAGAAGAATTGGATGAAGCTGAAAGATCGCAAATACAGGAAAAACACTGTAAGTGAATTTAACAGCAAACAATGTCTGTCAACTGTATTTTCCAGAACATATTTGCTATTTTTTAACAGTTAAAATGTGCTGCAATGTATATAATTCAATCAACTGCAAACAGGCAAAACTTGCATTACATTACATTTTAAATGCCCATGCCTTTTTAAAAGAAAAGACAATTTTAAACTTTTTAATGTTTAATATGAAAAGCTGTCCTGCTCACAAACACTCCACTGTAGTAGTACAGCAAACACATATGAAGGACACTGTTTTATGTGGATTTAGTTGTAACTATATGTAAAAATAATTAATTGTTAATATAAAAAAAAATTTTTTGGAGGCTTGGCAAAAGATGCATTGTAATGTACCAGTAAAGGTCCTAGAAGAGTGCATTGCAGACACCTTGAAGTATGCGCCCCATCATGAATCAAGGGTGAGTCACACCCCAGAATTGACACAAGCAATACAGAAAATCCCTATACATAAAACGTTTCACTTAATTTGATTTTATTTCATTTTCACTTGCTTCAAGTTCACAGAAACTGAGATATCTGAATGCACATTCTGTTTTTTACACAACTTTTTACAGTGGCACAAATTGCTTTTGTGAGTACATTCAAATAAAAAAGGTTTTGCTCATATCTGCGTATGTCTTGCTCATATAGAGGGATTAGGCTATTTTTACATGACAGAAGACTACTGCTATTACCCAACAATAAAGACATTTTAGGAAAGATGAAATACGGGACAAACGATTTTTCATAACAAATTGAGATACTTAAAATAGAGTTAAAATATGGGAATGTCCCACGTAAAAACGGGGGAAAAAAATCATGTGCAAGAATAGACTTACGCAAAAGCTTTTGGTTTCTGAGTTATGTAAAGGATTGCTGTGCTCATGGTAGTGTGCATGTTAACTGAGGGAGTAGGTGTGTTTGACTCTCGCGGCACTTTGATGTCATAAACCGATCGGTCTGCGCAGTGCCGCTTCAAGTCGAACACACCTACTGTCATTCCTCCCTTCCTCAAAATTACATAATAGTAACATTTCAGAAGACTGAATCAATGTTTCATGAGTTTTTTTTGTTTACTTAAATCGCCAGTGGTGTGAATTGTGCTAAACATTCAATAACCTTCAATAAAAAAAATTATGTAAATGTAAAAAAAAAATGTGAATGTGTTTACAGTGCCTCTTTATGTCTGCATCGGAATGCATCATAGAGTAGTCACCCTTCTCGACTTACGACCTAATGGACTTACGTCCGTTTTTTTTGGTTCCTATCTACATGGTAAGTTGGGGTCTACCTGTATAATAATGGTAACCGTTGCATGGCAAATAAACTGTTCTTTTTATACAAGCAACATTTTAAATATAGGCTGAAATTATTATAATTTTTACTTTTAATTAGTTCCTACTGTTGCTTTGTGAGGCATCTTACCCTATCTTACTATGTGGCAAAATAGCACTGTGTGGAAAAAAAGAATTTAATTCATTTGTGCTATAGAGGATTTCGACACTACCTTTTTTTCTCATTGATTTAAACCAGTATTCATTTTCAGGTGACTGCTATATATTGTGTTCTTGAATATTTCTATTGTAAAAATTTTTATCTACCTATTGAATCTTGTTTGATTTATTATTTGTAGTTCTCAATGCACAGATCCTGAATAACTTAAGGGTTACATTTTATGGAATATCCACACTTCTTCTTTGGCTTCTCCCATTAGGGGTCACCACAGCGGATCATCCTTCTCAACAGAAAGCTCCGGTTCAGAGAGAGGTCGAGCACTGGACTGACCAATTGGTGGCCGCTCTGCAGGACGCTTTAGATGATGCAGACTGGGACATGTTCAGGCGCAGCTCTGATGACGTCAACATGTTTGCGGAAGCGGTTGTGGGATTCACTGGGAAACTAGCAGATGATACGGTACAGAAAACCACCATCAGAATGTTTCCCAACCAGAAGCCGTGGGTGGATAAAACCATCCGCGATGCTCTGAGATCCCGCTCCGCTGCCTACAACTTGGGGCTCGCCACCGGGGACATGGACGAGTACAAGGTTGCATCTTACAGTGTGCGCAGACACTAGAGGAAACTAGAGAGAAACATCACAGACTATAAAACACCATCTTCCAGAATGGGGAATGCAGACGCTTCTCTGACAGACGAGCTAAACATCTTATACGCTCGCTTCGAGGCTGCAGCTAACCACACTAGCAGCACAAACAGCATGTACGCTGAGAGAGCTGCAAAGGTAAAAAAGTTCCCCATCTCGGAGCATGACGTGAGGAGGGCATTCAGGAGAGTGAATTTGAAAGACTGGTCAGAGACTTCATCACTGCATCACTACCAAACACACGGGATCCTCTACAGTTCACGTACCACCTGGACTGCACTACTGAGGACGCCATTGCTCATCATCTTCACACAACGATGAGCCACCTGGACTACAGAAAAGGAAATCATGCAAAAATGCTGTTTGTGGACTACAGTTCAGCATTCAATACCATAATTCCCTCCACACTCACCTCTAATTTGGAGGTCCTGGGACCTAGCCTGCCGCTGTGTCAATGGATCTCAAACTTCCTGATAGACAGACCACAAGCCGTACGGGTGGGCATACACACCTCATCCACCCTTACCCTTAGCACTGGAGCTCCCCAGGGTTGTGTTCTGAGCCCCCTGCTGTACTCACTGTACACATATGACTGTGTGGCCACTTCCAACTCCACCACCATCATCAAGTTTGCTGACGACACTGTTGTGGTGGGCCTGATCTCCAACAACGATGAGACAGCCTACCTACAGAAGATTAAAAACCTGGAAAGATGGTGCCAGGAGAACAATCTTCTCCTGAACGTCAGCAAGACTAAGGGGTTGATAGTGGACTTCAGCACGGAGCAGGAGCAGTCATACCAATCGGTAAACGTCAATGGGACCCCAGTGGAGAGAGTAGACAGTTTTGGGTGTTCACATCACACAGGACCTGTCCTGATCCCGTCACATCAACACCCTGGTGAAGAAGGCCCGGCAGCTTCTGTACCACATGAGACGCTTAAGGGACTACCCATTTACAGTGGTTTATTTTTTGTTTATTTTTCTTCTTTAGTCTTTTGTTCTCTCCTTGGCTCCCTCTTTTGGCCTTTCCCCATTCTGCGCTGTGGTCGTAAGTTTTCGAACAAAAACAAAGTGTCCGAAAACTTACGTTGTGATTTTCTCTGAACTATCCAGCGCTGTGGTCGAAAGTTTTTGGACACTTTGTTTTTTTGTGTTTTTTACGGTTACTACCCAGCCTGTTGTCTACACTATCCCCTGTAGGGTCTTGCGATCCGAGACGGTGCAGTTCCCAAACCAGGCAGTGATGCAGCTGCGAGGGATGCTCTCAATGGTCCCTCTGTAGAACATGGTCAGGATGGGGGGAGGGAGATGAGCTTTCCTCAGCCTTCTCAGGAAGTAGAGATGCTGCTGGGCTTTTTTGGTGATGGAGCTGGTGTTGAGTGACCAGGTGAGGTTATCCGCCAAGTGAACACCAAGGAATTTGGTGCTCTTGATGATCTCCACTGAGGATCCATCGATGATCAGTGGAGAATGGTCACACTGTGTTCTCCTGAAGTCAACAACCATCTCTTTAGTTTTGTCCACGTTCAGAGACAGGTTGTTGGCGCCAGGCTGTTAACCGTTGCACCTCCTCTCTGTATGCTGACTCGTCGTTCCTTCTGATGAGACCCACCACGGTCGTGTCATCGGCGAACTTGATGATATGATTTGAGCTGTGCATTGCTACACAGTTGTGAGTCAGCAGAGTGAACAGCAGTGGACTGAGCACACAGCCCTGAGGGGCTCCAGTGCTCAGTGTGATGGTGCTGGAGATGCTGTTTCCGATCCGGACTGACTGAGGTCTCCCAGTCAGGAAGTCCAGGATCCAGTTACAGAGGGAGGTGTTCAGGCTGAGTAGGATCAGCTTCTCAATCAGGCGCTGAGGGACGATCGTGTTAAATTCTGAGCTGAAGTCTATAAACAGCATCCTTACATACGAGTCCTTGTAGTCTTGGTTGTTGAGGGACAGATGAAGGGTTGTGCAGATAGCATCGTCCGTGCAGCGCATCTGGGAGGGAGGCGTCACGGTCACAAGCAGGTGATGTTGTCTTGTAGTTCGTGATCGCCTGGATGCCCTGCCACATGCGCCGGGTGTCTCCGCTGTCCTGGAAGTGGCCGTGAATTCTCTTGGCGTGTGCGCGCTTCGCCTCTCTGATGGCACAGGACAGTTTGGCCCTTGCTGTTTTTAAGGCTGTCTTGTCCCCTGCTCTGAAGGCGGAGTCAGTGTCAGTCAAAGCATTCAAAGCATGTCAGTGCATTCAAAGCAGTCCTGGAGAGCAGACATGGATCCTGCTGGCCAGGTTCTCACCTACTTTCGAGCTGGTCTTGAGTGGTCTGTACGCCTGCTGAGTGATCTGTATGCTGGGATCAGCATAACAGAGATGTGGTCTGAGTACCCAAGGTGGGGGCGGGGCTTCGCCCGGTATGCGCCCCGGATGTTTGTGTAAACAACATCTAGCATGTTTTCTCCTCTGGTTGCAAAGTCCACATTCTGATGAAATTTGGGAAGCACAGTCCTGAGATTTGCATGATTAAAATCTCCGGCGACAATGAACAATCCGTCAGGGTGTGTGTTTTGAAGTCTGCTAATGGTCCCGTAGAGCACGCTGAGCGCTTCCTTAGCATTAGCGCTAGGTGGTATGTACACTCCGAGCACAATAGCTGTGGTGAATTCCTGTGGTAAATAAAAAGGTCTACATCTTACAACAATAAACTCCAACAGCGATGAGCAGTAGGTAGAAACAAGTACAGAGTTCTTACACCATTCTGTGTTGATGTAAACACACAGACCGCCACCGTGAGTCTTACTGCACAAAGCTGCATTTCTGTCACTTTCTTTATTACTGTTTTTCTGTATATATATATATATATATATATATATATATATATATATATATATATATATATATAAATAAATAAAATATTATTTGTTTATTTTTTGCAAACAAAGCCTAGTTGTTAACATATCTTTTTCCTTTAAAAATCTAGGTTATGGATGTTCCCCTAGTTCCATGAGGGAACAAGACGCTTTGTCGGCACGCTTTGGGAATGCCTCGCATTGTCCACGCGCTGAACCGCGTGTGAAATCTGGCCAATGGGTAAGTCGCGACGTCGTGACAACCAGGAGCTACAAAATGGTGGTAGCGCCATTTAGCTTCTGCAAAAGAGAGAAGGTAAGCGACGCAGGGATGCAGGAAGTGGTTTCTGAGGACATTGAAAGCGTGACGTCGCCATCAGAGGGACTTGGAGGCGAAACGTTGCCTTCTGGGGGACTTGGAGGCGAGACGTCGCCTTCAGAGGAGCTTGGAGGCAAAATGTCACCTTCTGGGGAGTTTGGAGGCGAGACGTCTCCTTAAGAGGAGCTCGGGGGCGAGACGTCGCCTACAGAGGAACCTGGAGGTACGATGGCACATCCCGAGGGGTTTGGCGACAACGTCTTGTCCGTGTCGCGGTCTGGCGGCAGCCTGGAGCGTGCTCAGCGGAACTCTGAAGTGGAGCGCTCATCGGAGTACAGGAGCGGAGGGGCGCGCTCGGCGGAACTCTGGAGCGGAGCGCTCGGCGGAGTACAGGAGCGGAGCGGCGCGCTTGGCGGAACTCTGGAGCGGAGCGGCGTGCTCATAGGAACTCTGGAACGAAGCGGCGCGCTCGGAGGATCTCTGGAATGGAGCGGTGCGCTCGGAGGAACACCAGAATGGACACCTGTCTCTCATTAATGCCGGGAGCGGCAGAGCGAGGCAGCGTGACAGCTACCGAGGGGGGAGTGGCAGGTGGATCCTTGACAATGGGCCACTCATGTATGTCTGGTAAGATGCTAACTGCATCTCATTGGCTCTGTGCATGTACTGTGCACAATGACAATAAAGCTAATTCTAATCTAATCTAAAAGACAACACACAAAAATCCAGCAATTTAACTTGCTAATCAACAATAAAAACAAGTAGTGGGAGTGGAAACATGTTGTTGGTTTTGTAAACCATGTCAGTGGGACAGGACAGAGGTGGAACTAAAGAAAAGGTAGACCGATGTGATCAAAATAAAAATTTAAGACGTAAAATGTAATAGGCAAACACATGCGTGCCAAGATGGCGGCGCGAGCACATCGCGAGGCTCAGGGTCTCTCCAGAATCTGCAATTTTGCGGTATTTCTGTTGCTCATATCGGGTCTGTTCGTGCAGTACAGCTGTGCATATACATCGTACACCCGATGTGAGCTTTTGGATATTGGTTTACGACTTCCCGACAGTTTTATCGACAACCTTCATCTCCTTCCTGAGATCACCAGAGCACCCGAGGCAGCTCACTCTACCCGGCCGGGCGGAAGTGCTCGCAGGCGGCGTCGAGATCGTAAACAAAGGTGGGGGAAGCGTGGTGGAGTGAAAGCTAAGCTACAGCTAACACCACACCGGCTCTCTTTACCCAGCATCTTCCTCGCCAATGTTCGGTCACTGGTGAACAAAATGAAGGAGATTCGACTCAGCATTACACACAGCATGAAACTTCGGAACTGTAATGTCATGATCTTCACGGAAACATGGCTACACAGCGGCATTCCGGACAACGCTATTGAGCTAGCGGGACGACACACACTCCGGGCGGATAGGACATTAGATGGCTCCGGTAAGACCAGAGGCGGTGGATTGTGCATTTATGTTAACAAAGCTTGGTGCACGAACTCTGTTATTGTCGAGAGTCATTGTTCAGCTAACCTGGAGTTTCTCATGGTTAAATGTAGACCGTTCTATCTACCGCGGGAGTTCACTTCCACTATTATTACTGCTGCTTACATTCCCCCCGATGCTGATGCTAAGCTCGCTATGAAAGAACTTTATGCGGCCATCAGTAAACAACAGACTGTTCATCCGGAAGCTGCGTTTATTGTTGCGGGAGATTTTAATCTTTAATCTTTTAATTTTAAACTTAAAGGCAGTGCTTCCAAAATTTCATCAGCATGTTTCCTGTCACACCAGAGGGAACAAAACTTTAGACCATGTATACACAAACATGGCTGGAGCTTACGTTGCGACCCCCCTCCCCCACCTGGGACAGTCAGATCACCTCTCTTTGTTTCTCACCCCCAAATATGCACCCCTCATCAATCGGGTGAAGCCATCAGTGAGAACCATCAAGGTGTGGCCGGCAGAGGCAGATTCCACACTTCAGGAAAGGTTTCTACACACAGACTGGAGTAAATTTGCTTCTCAGGCCACCAGTGACTCTCACACAGACATCAACTGCTACACCTCCTCTGTACTGGATTACATCAGTTCAACCATAGACAGTGTTACTACTCAGAAACAGATCTTCACATACCCAAATCAGAAGCCATGGATGAACAAGGAGGTGCGCCTCCTGCTGAAGGCACGCACTACTGCCTTCAGGTCAGGTGACGCTCAAGCCTACAGCACATCCAGAGCTAACCTGAAGAGGGGCATCAAAGAGGCCAAGCACTGCTACAAGCAAAAGATAGAGGAACATTTTTCCAACTCTGACCCTCGACGCATGTGGCAAGGCATCCAGGCCATCAGTGATTACAAATCCTCCCACTCCACCCCCGCTGCCACTGATGTTCTCTTTTTGAATGAGCTTAATGACTTTTATGCTCGCTTTGAGAGAGACAACAAAGAAACTGCCACAAAGCTCAAACAGTCGGCGGATCACTCTCCATTCACACTCTCCTCCACAGATGTCTGCAATGCACTGAGCCGGATCAGCGCACACAAAGCCGCTGGACCAGACAACATCCCTGGACGCGTACTCAGGGCATGTGCTGTGCAGCTCGCTGGGGTCTTTACCGACATCTTCAACCTGTCTCTTGCCCAAGCAGCTGTTCCCACTTGCTTTAAATGCACCTCCATTGTGCCAGTGCCGAAACACTCCAGCCCAATGTGCTTGAACGACTACCGCCCTGTAGCACTGACACCCATTGTCATGAAGTGCTTTGAGCGGCTGGTCCTGGCTCACCTGAAGGACTCTCTGCCATCCACATTAGACTCTCACCAGTTTGCCTATCGCAGCAATAGGAGCACAGAAGATGCAGTTTCCATGGCACTGCACTCTGTGCTCACACACTTGGACAATAAGAACACTTATGCACGTATGCTGTTTGTTGACTTCAGCTCAGCATTCAATACTATCATTCCATCCAAGCTAATAGCCAAACTTGTAGATCTGGGCATTAACACCTTCACCTGCAACTGGGTCATCGACTTTCTGACCAACAGACCCCAGCAGGTTCGATCTGGCTCCATTTGCTCCAACACCATCACACTCAACACTGGTGTACCACAGGGCTGTGTGCTGAGCCCCTTCCTCTACTCCCTCTTCACCTCCGACTGCAGGCCTGTGAATGGATCTAACTCCATCATCAAGTTTGCAGATGACACTACCGTGATCGGTCTCATCACCAACAATGATGAGACTGCCTACAGGGAGGAGATCCAGCACCTAGCCACATGGTGCAATAACAATAACCTGCTCCTTAACACCTCCAAAACAAAGGAGCTTATTGTGGACTTCAGGAAGGAGACAAGAGGCACACATGACACCACCCACATCAATGGGATGGCTGTTGAGCGCGTCTCCAGTTTCAAGTTCCTGGGGATCCACATCTCGGCGGACCTGTCCTGGGCTATCAACACCTCCAGCCTAGTCAAGAAGGCTCACCAGAGCCTCTTTTTCCTGAGGACACTCAAGAAAAATCAGCTCTCCTCGGATATCCTGGTGAACTTCTACCGCTGCGCAGTAGAAAGCATCCTGACCAGCTGTGTCACAGTCTGTTATGGGAGCTGCTCTGTTGCAGAGCGTAAGGCACTGCAGCGGGTAGTGAAAACTGCCCAGCGCATCACAGGGACTTCACTCCCAGCCATGGAGGACATTCAAAAGAAACGCTGTCTGCATCGAGCTCGCAGCATTCTTAAGGATTCCTCTCATCCGGCCCATAGACTGTTTACTCTTCTGCCCTCCGGCAGGCGTTTCAGGTGCCTCCGGACCAGGACCAGCAGCCTAAAGAACAGCTTTTTTCCTAGAGCTGTCTCTTTACTGAACTCTGCCACTCACTGATACACTACCACATTTTCCCCACACCTCACACTTCGTTATTTCTCTAATGGAGCTGTCTACTCAAAAACTTGTGCTCACCGGGACACTGATCATTTCTCACCCCACACTTTGTTATTGCACGGACTGTTTACACAAACCTTTGCTCATTTGCACACTGCTCTTCTTCGTATTGCTGCTCATCATTAACTTATTTACCATTGTATATATACCCGTTCTCTGTTCATAGTAATAGCAATATATCATGTTCACCGTTCATCCTTCTGTAAATCTCTGTGTATAGTAATAGGCATCTGTATATTATGTTCACAGTACATACATACATACATACATTATATATATATATATATATATATATATATATAATTTCATCTGTATACTATTGTTCATAGTACATATATATTCATAGTCATCTGTAATTATTTTCATAGTACATATATATTCATATTCATCTGTAATTATTTTCATAGTACATATATATTAATCTGTATATTATGTTCTTAGCACATATATATTCACCTGTATACTACATTCTGTTTATAGTCTATATTATCATTCTATTTAACTATTTAACTATGTAAATCATGTAAAAACTGTATATCCTGCACTTGCTGTTATTGCACTCTGGTTAGACCCAAACTGCATTTCGTTGCCTTGTACTTGTACATGTGTAATGACAATAAAGTTGAATCTATTCTGAGTTTTGTTATTAACACCCTTATAGTTATATAGTTATAGTGCTGCAACCCCTCTTCTCCGCTTCCACAGCAAGCTGCTCCAGCCCCACCTCTCTCTGCACTGCTATCAGCTCACAGTCTACACACAACACACCTAACTCCACCCCCCCACCAATTCCCTCCAGCCTCCACTCCAACAAATACACACTACCCCTTACAGAAGCCCAGGTGACAATGGAGCTCAGGAAGATCAAAGTGAGGAAGGCTGTGGGCCCAGACAGCATCAGCTCCAGTCTGCTCAAGACCTGTGCAGACCAGCTGTGTGGCATATTGCTGTACATGTTTGACCTGATCCTGAACTGGGGAAGGTGCCACAGCTATGCAAAACATCCTGCGTGGTGCCTGTACCAAAGTAGTTGCGCCCAAAAGACTTTGAGGACTACTGACCAGTAGCACTGACCTCGCATCTGATGAAGACATCGGAGAGGCTGGTGCTCACTCATCTCCTACCTCTGGTGAGCCCATCAATGTATCCACTTCAGTTTGCATACCAATCTGGCATTGGAGTGGAAGACGCTGTCATCTTCCTCCTAAATCGGGCTATTACGCACCTGGAAAAGGCTGGGAGCACAGTGAGAGTCATGTTTTTTTACTTCTCTAGTACATTTAACACCATCCAACCTATGCTCCTGAGGGATAAGATAGTGTACATGGTGTACACCATCTGTCTGCCTGGATATTGGACTACCTCACAGACCAACCACAGTATGCGAGGACTCGTGACTGTGAGTCTGACATGGTTGTCTGCAACAGTGGAGCCCGTCAGGGAACGGTTCAAGCCCTTTTCCTCTTCACCGTCTACACTGCACACTTCATGTTCAGCTCAGCAACCTGTCACCTGCAGAAGTTCTCTGAAGACTCTGCCATCGTCGGTCTGATCACGGATGATGATGACAGGGAGTACAGAGGACTGATCCAGAACTTTGTGGACTGGTGCCAACAGAGCTGCCTCCAGATAAATGCGGGGAAAACCAAAGAACTGGTGGTGATTTTCCGTAGGCACAAACAAACTTCATTACCACCAGTGAACATTCAGGGGAACAAATACATGGGTGTTCATCTGAACAGCAAACTGGACTGGACAGACAACACTGAGGCAATCTATAAGAAAGGACAGAGCAGACTCTTTCTGCTGAGGAGACTAAGGTCTTTTGGAGTGCAGGGAGAGCTACTGAAGATCTTTTTTGACTCTGTGGAGGCCTCAGCCATATTCTATAGTGTGGTATGCTGGTGCAGCAGCATCTCTAATGCAGAAAGGAAGAGATTGGACAAGCTGATCAGGAAGGCCAGCTCAGACCTAGGGATTCCTCTGGACACTGTACAGGAGGTGGGAGAAAGGAGGATGGTAGCAAAACTATCATCATTGCTGAAGAACGTCTCTCACCCCCTGTATGAAACAGTTTAATCTCTGAGCAGCTCCTTCAGTGACAGACTGTTTCATCCTAAGTGTCTGAAGGAGTGACTTTACGATCAAAGCTGTTTCCAGTGAACGAGTCATCAAAATATATACTGATATTACTGTTTAACTGCAATAATAACAACAATAACAAAGTATTTTTAACAACACATGCAATAACAGAAATTTTAAAACTATATTACCTGTGTGCAATATGTCTGTTAGCGTAAATACTTACTCGTGGTCTCTTTTTCTTGTTCTTTGTATTTATACATTGTGTTGTGTATATACTGTATACTACATTATGTTTTATTCTTTTATATGTTTGCCTTTTTAATTCTTTTATATATTTGTATTTCTTTTCCTTTGCTGCTGTAACAGAGAAATCTCCCCACTGTGGGACGAATAAAGGTATATCTTATCTTAATACTCTTCTCTTTTCCATGCATTTGGGCCATCATCTTTCCTTGCATTCCCATAGTGGACAATATAATGGTAAGACAGTGCTGATTAAATATTTAGAATGAATTTTGATTTAAGAGTTGGATTTCACAAGAAGATCTAACTTATGATATATAGTGAAATTAAATGTGTTTGGGGCATCAATACTTATAATCGTTCTTCTCACATTTACTTCTTACAATCTGACTTCAGTTCACCATCATCTGTGTCAGCAATTCCCCTTCTAGCCTCTGGTGTCTCCAAAATTCACGTAGAGTTTACTTACAGGTGCGCACATTCTCCTGTCAAGTTTGTTTTTTATTAATCACAGCCTTTGCCTGAAAAGTAGTGTACGTATGTTTCCAGCCCTGTTTTGTGTGTACACTAAGTTTATAAATGAGACCCCTGGGCATTATTTTGGACAGCAATTTGTCTTTTTAAAAATCAAATCACCCATATTATATAAACAACCTTCCACCTGTCATGCGGGCACAGAGGCGGAAGCCGAAGTAGCAGCAAAACAAAGCTTTATTGAAAACGGTAACGAAAACACGAAGCACCAGCAAGGCGGAGCCAAACGTAAATCCCGGCTGCGACAAAAACAGGTAATCCGGTGGTGCGCACACAGCGCGGCCCACAACTGTCATGCGATAACGGAGGCGGAAGCCAAAGTGAAAGCAAACCGAGTTTATTAAAATCAAAAGGCAGTGCCAACACAAATACAATATATTTTAACCTTAAACTCCATAAATCTTTTTTTTTATTGGATCAGATTAGTTCTCAATTAAAATGACATCCTTTTTCCACTGTAGAACCAATATCACTAAATTCATCTTTCTTTTATGCAACATGGTGCGACAATAGGGGTTTAGATTTTTTACAGTGTGGAGGAGAAACTCGATATCGATAACGGCCTGAACTGAGCCTAAAACAGTTCTGGTTCTGATGTAGGGAAATTTCTTGAGGACTGAGTGCTTATGAAGGGTAAACTAAAATTAGCCCTAGTCTATGATGTGCTAACAGCAGCATCGCTACATACACATGTAGCACTATGCTTGCTTTTAGGCTTAAAAAACATGCACACAAATCAGGTTATAACAGCAGCTGAATAATTTAACCTGAGAAAAGTAGACAAATTATAAAAAGAAGCCAGTATGGAGCTAAAGCTTGTAAGCATGTCGAACTGAAAGTAGTGTGAGGTGAGTGGTGAAAAAAAAAATATGGGTTTATGAGATTTGCAAATCATTGCATTCTGTTTTTATTTACATTTTGTACATTGTCCCAGTTTTTTGGAGTTGTGGTTGTATATGGCTAGAACACAACTCCAGAATATACAGTCATGCTTGAAAATTTATGAACCCTTTAGAATTTTCTTTATTTTGATGTAAATATATATGTAGACATTCCCAAAAAGTCCCAAAAGTGGATGTGAACACAAACAAATGAGACAAAATTATTATACTTAGTCTTTTGCTTTGGAAAATTAAATATAAAATGTAAAACACACACACACACTGGACCCCTTGCAGTTCACGTATCATCCAACGGGTTCCACGGACAATGCCATCTCTACGACCCTTCAACTGGCCCTCCCCTACCTGGACAATAAGGACTCATATGTACAAATGCGGTTCATAGACTTCAGCTCAGCATTCAACACAATGATCTCTCAGCACCTGATTCAGAAGTTGAGCCTACTGGACCTGAACACCTCCTTCTGCAACTGGATCCTGGACTTTCTGACTGGGAGACCTCAGTCAGTCTGGATCAGAAACAGCATCTCCAGCACCACCACACTGAGCACTGGGGCCTGTCAGGTCTGTGTGCTCAGCACACAGGTGTTTACTCTGCTGACTCATGACTGTGTAGCAATGCACAGATTGAATCACATCATCAAGTTCGCCGATGACATGACCGTAATGGGTCTTATCAGTAAGAACGATCAGCATACAGAGAGCAGGTGCACCAGTTAACAGCCTGGTGTAGAGCCAACAACCTGTCTCTGACAAACGTTGACAAAACTAAAGAGATGGTTGTTGACTTCAGGAGAACACAGAGCAACCATTCTCCACTGATCATCGATGGATCCCCCATGGAGATCGTCAAGAGCACAAAATTCCTTGAAGATAGCCCATCAGCATCTCTACTTCCTGAGAAGGCTGAGAAAAGCCCGTCCCCCTCCACCCATCCAGACCATGTTCTACAGAGGGACCATAGAGCGCATCCTAAGCAGCTGCATCACTGTCTGGTTTGGGAACTGCACCGTCTTGGATCGCAAGACCCTACAGAGAATAGTGAGGACAGCTGAAGAAATCATCATAGTCTCTCTCCCCTCTATCACGGACATTTACACCACACACTGCATCCGCAAAGCCAATAGCATTGTGGAAGACCCCACACACCCCTCACACACAATCTTCACCCTCCTGCCATCAGGAAAGTGGTTCAGAAGCATTTGGGCTGCCACATCCAGACTGTGCAACAGTTTCTTCTCTTAAGCCATGAGGCTTCTCAACACAGAACTGAACTGAAACTCACGCACACACCCACACCCAACTGTGTGACTGATCTGTACAATCCGGACTCAACACACACAATTGCTCACTTCACACTGTTACGCGGCGAATATGGAAGCGGAAGCAGGAATAGAAGCCAGCGTGTTTATGGAAACAAAAGGCAGAGCCAACACGAAACACCCGCAGAGCGGGATAATCCGGCAAACGGCAGTCCGTAAATAATAACCACGGTGAGGGAGGGAGGAAGCGCAGCGCGGATGCAGCAACGGAGAAGCGTCGGGAGTCCGGGGTGCGCTGAGGAAGGCAACCGCTACCGTGGAGAGAGCGAGGAGTCCGGGATGCGGAGGCACGTAGCGGGAGACGCATACGTGAGGAAGAGCACCACCATGAACCTGCACAGACACACACGAACATACAATAACGGACAACTAGAGTAGGTGAGTGTGGGGCTTTTATAGGCAGTGAAATGAGAAAGGGAAATGAGCCTCAGATGTTCCCTATGATGCCCGATTGCGAGCAGCTCCGTGCGGGCGGGGGACGCACGAGAGAAGGAGCGAGGTGCTTTGGGGAATGCCGAGGTTTGACAGCCGCCGAAGGGGGCATGGCAGGGGGATTCCTGACACCCCCCCCACGAAGGGGTGGCACCGGACGCCCCCAACCCATAGAAAGGAGGGCCCCTCCGATCGTCCAGGGCCTAAAGGGACCCAGCTGGAACCGCCACGGAGCCAGGGAAAGCCGGGAAGCACCCGAGGCGGAGCGACCACCCTTGAGGAGAGCTGGAAGAGAACCATGGTCACAGCGGAACACAGGACCGGAGCACAGCCCAATGCGGCGGCCAGGAACGGAGTGAAGCCCTTGGCGTAGACTGGGGGCGGAGAGACGTCACCCAAGGGGACCGGGAGCTGAACCACGCCCACCACAGAGGTCAGGAGCCGAACGACGCCCTCAGTGGAGACTGGAGGCGGCACGACGTCCTCCGTGGAGGCCGGAAGCGGAAAGACGCCCTCCGTGGAGACTGGAGGTGGCATGACGTCCTCAGTGGAGGCCGGAGGCGGAGCGACGCCCTCAGCGGAGACCGGATGGGGGAGGACGTCCACCACAGAGACCTGGACCGGCACGACGACCTCGGTGAGGACCGGAGGCTTATTGACGACCGCCCTGGCGCCCTGGAACGGAGCGACGTCACCCGGAAGGTCTGGACAGGAGCCTTCTCTCCCACGGGGACCTGGAAGGGAGAGACAACACTGGTGACTGCCGGAGGCGGGGTAGAGCAGTTAGCGGGGCTTACCGGCAACGGAGCCCGTCCTCGACGAAGACCGGAGGCTGAGCGAAGCCCCTGGTGGGCATCAGAGGCGGAGCGACCTCCACGGCGGGGAACCGGAACTGGACGGTGCCTACGACGCCGACTGGAGGTTGGAGGACGTCCCTGGCGGAGTCAGGAGGCCGAGCGACACCCTGGGAGGACCCCTGGACCCCTGCCTTTTCTTCCTCGGTGGAATCTGGAGGACTTCTGTGAGTCTCTGGGGCGAGACGTCACCTTGCGGGGAGCTCGGGAGCGAGACGTCGCCTTGGGACGAGCTCGGGAGCGAGACGCCGTCGTGGGAGGAGCTCGGGAGCGAGACGTCGTTCTCTGAGGAGCTCGGGAGCGAGACGGCGTCGTGGGAGGAGCTCGGGAGTGAGACGTCGTTCTCTGAGGAGCTCGGGAGCGAGACCTCACCGTTGGAGAAGCTCCGTGACGAGATTTCGCCTGGAGAGGAGCTCTGTGATGTGGCGTCCTCCGGAGAGGGACTCGGAGGCGTTACTTCGCCTTCTGCGGGACTGTGGGGCGAGCCGTCACCTTCAGTGAGACTGTGGGTTGAGCCGTCGCCTTCGGTGGAGGCCAGGGGCAGTGGTTCGACGTCCCTTTCGCAGTCTCAGAGCCGAGTTGCGTGCTCTGGGGACCCCTTGGGTGGAGAAGAGCTCACGGGGATGTGCCTGAGCTTAACAAATCTCTCCTGGGAGCTCTGGAGCGGAGCTGATCTCTCCTGGGAGTTCTGGAACTGCGCTGAGCTCTCCTGGAGGCCTAGGAGCGGAGAGGAGCTCGCCTGGAGGCCTAGCAGCATAGAGGAGCTCGCCTGGAGACCCTGGAGCGGAGAGGAGCACGCCTGGAGACCCTGGA
>JAAIIK010020256.1:945359-997166 GCA_014706435.1 Silurus glanis
TGGAGCGGAGAGGAGCACGCCTGGAGACCCTGGAGCGGAGAGGAGCATGCCTGGAGACCCTGGAGCGGAGAGGAGCACGCCTGGAAACCTTGAAGCGGAGAGGAGCACGCATGGATACCTTGGAGCGGAGAGCAGCTCGCCTGGGGGTCCTGAAGCGGAGAGGCGCTCTCGGGGACTCTCTGGAGCGGAGCGGAGCCCTCGCGGCGGTCCTGGGACGGAGCCGAGCCCTCGCGGCGGTCCTGGGGCGGAGCCGAGCCCTCGACGGAGGTCCTGGGGCGGAGCCGAGCACTCGACGGAGGTCCTGGGGCGGAGCCGAGCTCTCTGGGACTCTCTGGAGCGGAACCGAGCTCTCGGGGACTCTCTGGAGCGGAACCGAGCTCTCGGGGACTCTCTGGAGCGGAACCGAGCTCACGGGGTCGCTCGGAGACAGAGAGGAGCTCACTGGGTCGCTCGGAGACAGAGAGGAGCTCACGGGGTCGCTCGGAGACAGAGAGGAGCTCACGCGGTCGCTCGGAGACAGAGAGGAGCTCACGGGGTCGCTCGGAGACAGAGAGGAGCTCACGGGGTCGCTCGGAGACAGAGAGGAGCTCTCTGTGGAGACCTGGAGCGGAGCGGAGCTCTCTGCAGAGACCTGGAGCGGAGCCGAGCTCTCTGCGGAGACCTGGAGCGGAGCCGAGCTCTCTGCGGAGACCTGGAGCGGAGCCGAGCTCTCCTGGAGGTCCTGGGACGGGACCGAGCTCTCCTGAAGGGCCTGGAGCCTGAAGGGCCCGGAGTCGAGCTCTCTGGGAGGTCCTGGGACGGAGTTGATCTCTCCTCGGGAATCTGGAGCGGAACTGAACCATCCCGGAGGTTCTGGAGCAGGGTGGAGAGCTCCTGGAGGTCCTGGAGTGGAACGGAACCGTCTTGGATGGCCTGGAGCACGGCGGAGATCCCTTGGAGAACCTGAGGCGGAGCAGAGCTTTCCTGAAGGGCTTGAAGCAGGGCGGAGATCTCCAGGAGCCTCTGGTGTGGAACCGTGCTCTCGGAGGCGGGGGTGAGGAGATGGAGATCAGCCGTGATCATCCCGAGTTCCCTGGTGAGAAGCTGGAGGAACCGGGCGCACGAGCCAAACTCACATCCAGTCGCGTCCCACAACTCCATGGCGAGAGAGAGAGTTTTCCCCGTCAGTAGAGAAACGCGATCCTGGCTCTCTCCGTCGGGAAGCTGGACGGATTCGACTCCATGTAACCATTCACGCTCCGTAAAAACTCGCTCCATTCAGCCCTGTTGCCGGAGAAGCGAGACGGGAGACCCGTGACGTCATCGAGGGGGTGTGGCGCTGCAGAGCATGACCAAGAAACGGCCGCGAGCTTCCGGGTTCCGAGGTGCGGTTCGCGCCGGGACCACGGCGTTAATCGGATCATGTCCTTTTTTCAGTCCTTATATTCCTTTTCAGGGGTCCGTTATTCTGTTACGCGGCGAATATGGAAGCGGAAGCAGGAATAGAAGCCAGCGTGTATATTGAAACAAAAGGCAGAGCCAACACAAAACACCCGCAGAGCGGGATAATCCGGCAAACGGCAGTCCATAAATGATAACCACGGTGAGGGAGGGAGGAAGCGCAGTGCGGATGCAGCAACGGAGAAGCGTCGGGAGTCCGGGGTGCGCTGAGGAAGGCAACTGCTACCATGGAGAGAGCGAGGAGACGCATACGTGAGGAAGAGCACCACCATGAACCTGCACAGACACACACGAACATACAATAACGGACAACTAGAGTAGGTGAGTGTGGGGCTTTTATAGGCGGTGAAATGAGAAAGGGAAATGAGCCTCAGGTGTTCCCTATGATGCCCGATTGCGAGCAGCTCCGTGCGGGCGGGGCACGCACGAGAGAAGGAGCGAGGTGCTTCGGGGAATGCCGAGGTTTGACAGCCGCCGAAGGGGGCGTGGCAGGGGGATTCCTCCAGGGGGAGCTCTGTGTTTTCTGTAATGTAACTTTGTTGTTAAATGTAGCACCAGGATTCTGGAGAAACGTTTTCTCACTTTGCTGTGTACTGCGTCAGCTATATATGGTTGAAATGACAATAAAAGCTTGTTGACTTGACTTGATATAGACAACTGTATTACCCAAATGGGGTCTAACAAATGTAAACTATTTAATTCAATTTCCATTTTTCCATTTATTTAAATTTATTTAATTTTGCCAATTTAATCGATTACCCAATTAAATTAATATAATAAAAAGTATATTTCATTAATTTGATTTATTCTATTTTTTGTTATTTTATTTGTATAAAATATTATAAAATATTATTATATTATATATTATTTTACCAAGCAGGCATTTTATTTAACTAATAAACTATTATTTAAACTACTAAACTATTGATGTTCACAAATGTTAATAATAAAACACTGCATTAGTGAAAAATGACAAGCAATTAAAAAACAAGCTTTGTACTTAACCGTGAATTTTGTGTATTTATATATACTATAATACTATTGTGTATATAGTAACCAAAACTATTAATCTAAAATGATTACCTAAAGCTCCCATAAAAAAGTTCCATGGCTGAACAATGGTTCATTTATCAAACCTTAATAATGTTAAACATAAACTTAAACATGTATGTGTTTGAACACAAAGAACATACAGTACCTTGTCCACCAATCAAATCTTGAATGCCACAACCTTTGAAAAACATTTTTCTGGCTACTTCCAGTATAGTAATGTTCTATGTAACAAAGTAAAAAGTATTTTCAGACTGGTTTTAGTAAACATGACATTCAGTGATTTTTTTTCCTTATCCATCCCAGCCATTAATCCAATAGACACCTTTGGGATGTTGTTTTGTAGCACCTGACCCTAGATTTGGCATGATGGTCATGTCAACATGAACTTAAATTTATGGATTTTTCAAACATTTTGTTTAATCAATGTTCTTAAAAGTTTAGTGGTCTGTGTGAAATTTTTTTTTTCTTTTCATTTTTGCCTTTTTTTTCTTTTGAAAGACAGTTATCTTTTCTTTTTTTTTGGATAGGTATTCTTTTGTGGTATTGTGTTTTGTTTGCCTTAGAAAAGTGTGTATAGATATATGTAAAGACAAACACTGTTTATTGGTTAAATCTAAAAGAACATAACATCTTGAATGAATATTGTACAAGCCACCCATTAATATACTGATTAAAGGCAAAGGCAATTCATGACTGCATTTTATATTTAGACAGGTATTGCTCAAGCATTAAGTATTAACACCTCCCTCAGGCTGCAACTACAATTCATGAGAATTGTCTTCCTGTCTAAAAGACTGTTTTTCAAATAATACATTATTTAAGCTTTGTTGAAATCTTCCTTAAGCATTTGGATTAATTTTGGGTTATGCTAATTGGGTATTCTAATCTGCATTCTTTAAATAAAAAAAACAATAAAAAAAGGAAAAGAAAGGCTGAGATGAAAGAGAATAAGCTTAAAGTTTCAAGCATCTGAAATTCTTTACCTATCCCCTGGGTTTAAAACATCAAACTGCAGTTTTGATGAGCTCAACAAATCCAATTAACACTTGACTCAAAGACAAGCTTGAAAAAAAAAAAACCTTTTACACCAAACAATTCTCAAAAGATTTGGATGTCATATTAGCAGACAGTTAATATACATCACCAATCTCTAATTTAAAGTTTAATTATATTTAATTCCTTAGATTGTAAATAAAATGTATTATGTGAACAACATTGTTTAAGCTTTTTGGTGTATAGTTTTACTGTTGTTTGATCTAGGTACAGAATATATATATATATTTATTTTATATATATATATATATATATATATATATAAGTCGACTGTCCCTCCGGCCCCTGAGGGGGCTGCCCAACCTCAGCCTTCCTCTCTGACTGCGGAGGTCACCCCGCTCTTCCGACCTGCCAAGATAACCTCTATTCCTTATGCCCTGCCGAGCATGCCCCCAAGCCTGTCCAGATTCCCACCGAGGGCGGCGCTCCACTCCAGAGTCTCGCCGAGCGCCCAAACCTTGCTGATTATGTTGCTCCACCCCCGGGTTTCTCCAAAGTGTTCGCCTAGGTCCTGGGTTTTGCTGACAACGTGGTCCAGACCGCCGCAGAGTGCGTCACTCCGTCTCAGACCTCCACAGAGGGCGTCGCTCCGCCTCAGACCTCTGCAGAGTATGTAGCTCTGCCTCAGATCTCCGCAGAGGGCGGTGCTCTGCCTCATCACATCGGCCAGAAAGTGCTTGGTGCAGCCACCTGGAGGCTTCATTCAGCCTTTCCTGACCTCTAAGGCCTCTACCCGGTGGCCGTTCGCCTCAAGTCCCGCTGTGTCCCCCACTGGCACCCGACTTTCCTCGTGCCCCTGGATTTTCATGACTTCAGTATTTACATATATTTCAATTGCCTGTTTGAAACAATTTTGTTTTTTTGTGGGGTTTTTTGTGGGGTTTTTTTTACAGTTTATTTGCATGGTCAAGGTCAATGAACCTGGTCAGGACTCGAAGTGTGCCCCCACCACCCGTAGATGTACCCTCACTCATACACTAAGCAAGGAAAGGCGGGTGTTGGGTGACATCACCTCAGTGCTTCAGGGTTTCCAGTGGGAGAACTGACAAGACCTGGAGTGACGTCACATCAGTCAGAAGAGCTGAATCCAAATTTAAATTATAGGTTACAAAAAAACGTCAACCCTCAGGAGCCCAAAAAAGAGGAAAGTAGGGGGGGAAATGTGCAAAAGATAAAGGTATATATGCAGCTCTATCATTTATCTCTTTAAGAGGATAGTACAGGCTAATGCATTTAATGAAAAAGGCTAATAACTGTATATCACAGGTTATTCTATGTTGAATGCTATGCTTATACACATAGAAAAACAATATTTCTTTTAGCTTGCATAACCATAGAATTTATAGTATGTAGTTTATCATAAGGTGTGTAGCTTGCAACAAAACAATTACAACCTAACTAGTCTAGTTTGTAGTTAAATTAGCATTTATTTATTTGGTTACCTTTAATTGAGGTGGTCATAAAGGTTTTCTGTGATTGTCCTGAATAGGTCAAGAACTGAGTTCAGTAAGGGGAATCTCCAGTTCTGGCTTAAGAGGCACATTTAAGAGATATATTAAAAAGATATATAAAAAACCCTTTCTTTCGGCTTCTCCCGTTAGGGGTCGCCACAGCGGATCCTCCGCATGTTTGATTTGGCACATGTTTTTACGCTGGATGCCCTTCCTAAAGCAACCCTCCCCATTTATCCGGGCTTGGGACCGGCACTGAGAGTGGCTGGGGTTGGTTCCCTGACCGGGGATCGAACCCGGGCCGCAGCGGTGAGAGCGCCGCATCCTAACCACTAGACCACCAGGGAACCCTCTATATTAAACATCTATATTAAAAAGATATAGATGTCATATATATTTTATGGCTACAATTTGCCAAGGAGTTGTATGGGTCTTGGTTGTGAGAGTTTGACAAATTGTACACAATGACAATGTATTTAATTGTGCAATAAATACATTTTGGGTGATATTTATACATGAAAGGTATAAATATCACCCAAAATGTATTTATTGCACAATTAAATACATTGTCATTGTGTACAATTTGTCAAGAAAAAGAAATTTATACATGAAAGGCATGAAATGCATCCAAATTTGTGGACTGCTCTAAGAATATGTCCTACTCATCCAGTAGGCCCCACATGGGTTTTATCTGGGTTATATGGGCATCACGTGGGCATGGGGTCGAGTGGGCACTTTGATGGGCTGAATGTGGGCCCCAGCTGAGTCAGGGTTGTGGGGCCCAGTTAGGCTGCCCATTTTGTTTATTCGAGGGCCCTGTATGGGCCACATTTGGGCTATATTTAGCTATATTTGTCAAAAAAAAAAATCTATCATTCAATTATTCAATTGATGATAAATTCAATTGATATGTTTTTTGCGTGTTTTATAGGATCAATAGATTAACAAAAATGTTACATATTAACAATAATATAGTATGACCTTTAGTTAAAAAATAAATAAATAAAAAATTTGGTTGTACAGCTCACAGCACCTCCCAATGGCTCCTGTGCATTGGCTCCCATTGGCTCCTGCCTTCTCATTTTGAAGAAACGGTCATCACTCACAACCATTGGAGCACGATAAACTGACATCTCTGTCACGGTAAGAAATTATGTTTTGTTTTAAATTAATCACATTTTACTGTTGCTTTTATTTAATGTATACTTTTGAATGATTTTGGGTAAATAAAGTTATAGGCACGATAGAACGAAGGTAAGTGTTGAGATTAAACTGGTTTACCTCAGATAAACACCTATGGAAAACAAAAAATTCTTAACGATTGGCAGATAACTAGGAAATTGTCTACTAAAATGTGGATATAACGACTTTTCAAACCATTTTTAACCGTGTTTGCTCCATATAGTGGCCTCATGATAACAGGACGGTGAAACAGTAAAAGCACTGTGGCCTAATCTTTCTCTTTGACTACCTTTTATAACGTGTAATTGTAATTGTAATTGTGACAATACTTAACATTATTTTAATGATTTAGGTGAAATGGGTAGAAGTGATAAAAAAAAGTTCATATTTATATAATTTCTAAACATTACTAAAAATAGCGGTGTTTACCAATAATTACCTAAAGAATGGCGATTCTCAAATTAACATTTACATAAATACACTTCACATAATAACAAAGATAACGTAAAGATAAGATAATGTAATTTTGCGCCGTTCAGAAAGTCAGTCAGACTCCCGCTGCTCCAGCAACCCCCCCAGCTCTCGGCTCTGAGGCTTCACACATGCGCATAGACACCACGAACTGAGATGTGTTTGACTTGAAGCTGTGCAGTGCAGACCGACAAATTCAAGAGCAGACAACTCCGTATTCTTTTAAATCGCTTTCACAGTATTTTTATGTCAAACACGCTTCGGTTTGTGCAGTCAAGTCGAACACTTGCTGCGTTAGCTCCACTAAGGCTTTTTGAAGACAAAACATCGTTATAAGTAAGAAACTTAAACTAATGTTACAGTGGTCAGTTCAAATTCACGGTACAAAGTGTACCAGTACGAATTTAATAATCGATCTGTGTTTAAGGCCCCACTAATTATTCTAAACATTAATCACAACAAAGCCTGAAATTCACCATATTGATGCATTTAACTTTTTGCATTCTATTGTGTAATTTTAACATCATTTACTCAGATCAGTTAACAGTTTGGGCAAATTGTGGATTAGAACCCTATGATTTTTTGGTTTTTTTTTTTGGTTTTTGTTAGTTCTGATAGTCTTATGCTCATGAAACTTGCATGCTTTATACATACAAATAATGGGTTGTGCCCTGGTTGATGCGGTAGCATGCTCTACTTTATATTAATTTTATTGCTTTACAGGTGGCCTGAAGCAGAACCCTTTGCTAAAAACTGTCAGTAAGAAAGAGCTGGAGACAGTGCTTGGTAAATGGTTCACAAATGCAAGAGACAGAGAAGGCAACCGTACTTTGAGAGCCCAGTGGGACCATGATCGGAGGGCAGTACAGCCGGAAGTGTAAGTCATATAACCTATAGCTAGGGCTGCACAATTAATGTTATTTTATCCCGATCACTGTTTTTGCCTCTGTTTAACTAAAGGAATACTCCACCCTGAAATGAAAAAATATCTTATAAATTACTTATCCTCAAGGCACCCTATATGGTGGCTGAGAGAGCTCAACGCGCTGCAACTTAAGAAAACACATGCAAATAGAAAAAAACACCAGCAAATGAAAAAGAACAACTTTATCAGTTTGACAACACATGTGCTGCAAACCCCCACAATGCAAACAAGTACAGAAACACGCTGCAAATCCTCACAACACAACCAAATAGCACAGATCACAAAATAAATGTTTCAAGGGGACCACAACAAGTGACAAACCCGTCTGGGACTGTTTATTGTTCAATGTCTATTCGTCAGTGGTGTTGTTGATGACCTGAAAGGTGAGTTGTTTGTTTATTTTAACCTTGTTTATTTATGATTCCTTGGTCTTTTGGATATTATTATCCTAAATAATCTGATGAAATACACAATTAACTGTTAAACGTTATTATGTTAACTGGGTCCCGGGTTCGTCACTTGTTGGGGTCCCCATGAAACATTTATTTTGTGGTCTATGCTATTTGCAGTGCAAATTAATTGGTTGTGTTGTGAGGATTTGCAGGACGTTTCTGTATTTAGTTGCGTTGTGAGGATTTGCAGCACGTGTTGTTTAACTGATAAAGATGTTTTCTTAATTTGCTGGTGTTTTTTCTATTTGCATATGTTTTCTTCAGATGCAGTGCGTTGAACTTTCTGGTCCAACCTGATCCAACCTGATCTTTCAGCTGATCAGAATCTTTGTTCTGATCACTGGCTTTTGTCAATGGCCAAATATTCGTTTAAGAGTTAGATGCAAGGTTGATATTTTAAATGTTACAGTTATGTTCAAAATAATAGCAGTACAATGTGACTAACCAGAATAATTCAGGTTTTTAGTATATTTTTTATTGCTACGTGACAAACAAGTTACCAGTAGGTGCAGTAGATTCTCAGAAAACAAACAAGACCCATCATTCATGATATGCACGCTCGTAAGGCTGTGCAATTGGGCAATTAGTTGAAAGGGGTGTGTTCAAAAAAATAGCAGTGTGACATTCAATCACTGAGGTCATCAATTTTGTGAAAAAACAGGTGTGAATCAGGTGGCCCCTATTTAAGGATGAAGCCAGCACTTGTTGAACATGCATTTGAAAGCCTGAGGAAAATGGGTCGTTCAAGACATTGTTCAGAAGAACAGCGTACTTTGATTAAAAAGTTGATTGGAGAGGGGAAAACCTATAAAGAGGTGCAAAAAATTATAGGCTGTTCAGCTAAAATGATCTCCAATGCCTTAAAATGAAGAGCAAAACCAGAGCGACGTGGAAGAAAACGGAAGACAACCATCAAAATGGATCAAAGAATCACCAGAATGGCAAAGGCTCAGCCAATGATCAGCTCCAGGATGATCAAAGACAGTCTGGAGTTACCTGTAAGTACTGTGACAGTTAGAAGACGTCTGTGTGAATCTAATCTATTTTCAAGAATCCCCCGCAAAGTCCCTCTGTTAAAAAAAAGGCATGTGCAGAAGAGGTTACAATTTGCCAAAGAACACATCAACTGGCCTAAAGAGAAATGGAGGAACATTTTGTGGACTGATGAGAGTAAAATTGTTCTTTTTGGGTCCAAGGGCCACAGACAGTTTGTGAGACGACCCCCAAACTCTGAATTCAAGCCACACTACACAGTGAAGACAGTGAAGCATGGTGGTGCAAGCATCATGATATGGGCATGTTTCTCCTACTGTGGTGTTGGGCATATTTATCGCATACCAGGGATCATGGATCAGTTTGCATATGTCAAAATACTTGAAGAGGTCATGTTGCCTTATGCTGAAGAGGACATGCCCTTGAAATGGTTGTTTCAACAAGACAATGACCCCAAACACACTAGTAAACGAGCAAAGTCTTGGTTCCAAACCAACAAAATTAATGTTATGGAGTGGCCAGCCCAATCCCTGGACCTTAATCCAATCGAGAACTTGTGGGGTGATATCAAAAATGCTGTTTCTGAAGCAAAACCAAGAAATGTAAATGAATTGTGGAATGTTGTTAAAGAATCATGGAGTGGAATAACAGCTGAGAGGTGCCACAAGTTGGTTGACTCCATGCCACACAGATGTGAAGCAGTTTTAAAAAACTCACAGGATTCACAGGATTGCTAAAATGTTTGTACAAAATAGTTTTGAGTTTGTACAGTCAACGGCATACACTGCTATTTTTTTGAACACACCCCTTTCAACTAATTGCCCAATTGCACAGCCTTACGAGCGTGCATATCATGAATGATGGGTCTTGTTTGTTTTCTGAGAATCTCCTGCACCTACTGGTAACTTGTTTGTCACGTAGCAATAAAAAATATACTAAAAACCTGGATTAATCTGGTTAGTCACATTGTACTGCTATTATTTTGAACATAACTGTACATTCATACGTTTTGGATTCCATGACTGTTCCCCCAGCATAAGTTATTACTGTGCGAGGCAGAGGTGGGAACAATTCACTGATGAGATTCTAGGATATGTCTTAATTATATTAATGCATGTTTTTTTTAGATGCTGCTGTGAATGGTAGTATTTAAAAATGTACTAAATTGCCTTTTCTGTCTTCTCTTTCTTTAATGTTTTATAGTTGTGCAGCTGAGGAATCTGCATAGACCCACCAGTGAACTATTTTACTCAGTAATTCTGTTATTCCTGTTTCTTGTTTACTTGAATTAATTTGAGTTGAAGTTATTTATTTTTGAAGTCATTGAAGTCATATATTTTTCACAGAGCAGCACATAAAATCACCTAATATTAGGAGTTCTTTGTTTGGTCAGGCACAGGTTTACATTGTAACTGAGGTTTGAAATGGTTTGACAGTGGATTTTCCATAGTAACACATTAAGTTCACCCACAGAAATCAATGACCGTGGTCCCACAACAACCCCATAAATGGGATATTTGTGAGTTGACCCATGATTGAGTCATGTGGGCCCCATAAGGGTCCTTTTAGTAGCCCACATTGGCCCCATTTTTAACACCTATTTGGGACCCAAATGAGCCCATATAAAGAACACCTATACAGGTCCCAATTAGAGCCCACCATGGACCCATCAGTGGCCCCTCTGGGCTAACACACATGGGGCCCATGTGGAGCCGATGGACAAATTTATTTAGGCCCCATTCGGGTTGCCCATGCAGGGCCCAAGTGACAGCCTATCAAAAACCTGCATGGGGCCCACATGAAAATGTTGGCTGGGTTGCTATTTCTTTATATATGTTACCCCTGGATGAAATTATCTTCTTTGGTATTAGCTTCTACTGTTATGCTAAAAAAAATACACAGTTATATGCTATATCAAAGCCAGATGAGACACAAGAGCGGAGTGACGTCCAGCATGGAGGACTGGAGCGGATCGATGTCCACCCCAGAGACCCGGAACGGAGCAACGTCTTCGGCGGAGACCGGGAACAGAGAGACGCTTCTGGCGTAGGACAGGGACCAAGCTACACCTGTAGCGAAGTCCAGAGGCTGAGCGACCCCCACGGCAGAGACCAGAGACCAAGCGACCCCCTCGGCGGTGATCAGGAGCGGAGTGATGTCCAGCACGGAGGTCAGGAGCGGAGCTACGTCCGCAGCAGGGATCGGAGACCTAGTGATGCTTTCATTGGAGACCGGGAGCAGGAAGACGTCTTTGGTGGTGTCCAGAGGCCAAGCGATGCCTAAGGTGGACTCCAGAGGCCGTGCGACACCCACGGCAGAGTTCAGAGTCTGTGCGACGCCCTCGGCGGAGTTCAGGTATACAGTGACACCCTCAGCGGGGCTCTGAGCCGTGACGAAGCCTTTAGAGGATCTCGGGAGTGAGACGTAGCCGACGGAGGAGCTCGGGGGCGAGACGTCGCCGACGGAGGAGCTCGGGGGCGAGACGTCGCCTTCAGAGGAGCTCAGGCGTGAGACGGCGCCTTCAGAGGAGCTCAGAGGCGAGCCGTCGCAATCGGAGGAGCTCAGAGGCGAGAAGTCGCCTTCGGGAGAGCTCACAGGCGAGAAGTCATCTTCGGGAGAGCTCGCAGGCATTACGTCGCCTTCGGGGGAGCTCGCTGGCATTACGTCGCCTTCAGAGGAGCTCGGGAGAGAGACGTTGCTGACGGAGGAGCTCAGGGGCGAGACGTCGCCTTCAGAGGAGCTCAGGAGTGAGACGGCGCCTTCAGAGGAGCTCAGAGGCGAGCCGTCGCCATCGGAGGAGCTCAGAGGCGAGAAGTCGCCTTCAGGAGAGCTCACAGACGAGAACTCGTCTTCGGGGGAGCTCGCCGGCGTTATGTCGCCTTCAGGGGAGCTCGCCGGCATTACGTCGCCTTCAGAGGAGCTCGGGAGTGAGATGTCCCCTTCAGAGGAGCTCAGAGGCGAGCTGTCGCCATCGGAGGAGCTCAGAGGTGGGAAGTCGCCTTCAGGAGAGCTTGCAGGCATCATGTCGTCTTCGGAGAAGCTCGGGGCCGTGGTGTCACCCTCGGAAGAGTCCGGGACCGCGACATCACTTCCAGATGGTTCTGGATACGACGTCCCTTTCGCGGCCAGGCGGCGGTACGACAACCCCTTCGCGGCCAGGCAGCAGTACAACATCCCAGGCGGCAGTACGATGACCCCTTCACGGCCAGGCGACGGTTCGACGTCTCCTTCGCGACTAGGCGGTGGTTCAACGTCCTTTCTGCGGCCAGGCGGCGGTACGACCTCCCTTTCGCAGCCAGGCGGCAGTATAACAGCACCCTCGGAGGGACACTGGAGCCGAGTGGAGCGCGCTGAGGATCCCTGGAGCGGAACGGAGCTTTCGGGGAGACTCTGAAGCGGAGCGGAGCTCTCCTGGAAACTCCGGGGCGGCGTGGCGCGTCTACGGGAACCCCGGAACAGGAAAATCCATATATTCACCAACGCTCCATATGAATCCGCTCCACTCTGCCATATCGCCGGAAAAGCGAGCCGGGTATTCCATCATACTCTCCAGGGGGCATGGCGCAGCCAATCTTGCATGTTCCCGAGCCGGCAAGGATGAATCGCGAGGGGCGGCCACGAGTTTTCAGGTACAATCCGAAACGGTGCTCGGTTGACTCAGGACTACAGTTTGCTTCTGATCACCATCTCGGGGAGTTTTTCCTTGCCACAGGCTTGCTCATCAGGGACAAACTTACACTTATAAACTTACGCTTATACATCTTATTTATTTTTATCACCACATTATCTGTGTAAAGCTGCTTTGAGACAATTTTCATTGTTAAAAGTGCTATACAAATAAAAAATAATTTAATTGAATTGAACCTCTAATTATTCCATGCAGCAATATGAACTGTTACAACAGCCAGAGAATATGACCACATCACCTCTATCTTATCCATTCTATTTTGGCTTCCAGTCAAATCCTGCATTAAATATAAATATACTATTGATGACTGCTTGGGACACTCATGGCATTCTGGTCTTGTATGTGCTGTAGACAATCAGTTGTCTTGTGCAGAAGAGCAGAGTCAATAGCCATGTTAGTGGTACAACTACTGTACAAATCCATATTATGGCAAGAAACACAATTAAGTGAAGATAAATTGAAGGTCAATCAATCCAAAGAATCTAAAGAACTTTAAATGTATTCCTAAGTGCAGTTGCCAAAACCATTAAACACTATGATGAAACAGGCTCTCATAATGACTGTTTAAGGAAAGGGAGATCAGCACTGTGAAGACTGGGTGAGTCAAGCAAAGAAACCATAACTTCAGGGAATCAAGAAGCAGAAAAGACTTGGTTGGGCCGCTGAACACATAAAATAGACATTAGATTATTGGAAAACTGTCCTTTTGTTTGATTAGTCCAAATTTGAGGGTTTTTTTTGGTTCTGATCGCCATGTCTTTGTTAGATGAAGAAAGGCTAAATAGACACTGAATATATTAGTACTAAAAGTCTGGTTCTCATTGTGAAGCATGAAGTAGGAGGTGTGATGGTGTTGAGGTGCTTTGCTAGTCAAAATTGAGGGTACACTTAACCAGCAAAGCTATCATAGCATTTTGTAGTGACATGCCATCCTAAGTAATTTAGTCAAAATTGAAGGCACACTTAACCAGGAAAGCTACCACAGCATTTTGCATGTAACATGCTATCCTAACTAGTAACATTTCACCCTTACAGAAGTATGTGAAGATAATAACAACAGAAGATCCTGCTCAAAGAAAGATATGCCTAGTAAATGTCTACCTAGATAGTGAGTCTTAGAATAACAAAGAGTTTATACCATCTTAGGTGACCAGTGTAATAGGTCTTTAGTGATAACAACCGTTTCTAAGACATTTATTTGTACTCCAGAGGTGTTGTATCACAATTAAATTAGACCTGTAGCCTCTAAGATTCTATGTATAGATCCCAAGGCTAAAATTTATTTTTTTTACATCCAGATGCAAAAGATACTAGAACAAAGTAAAACATGTCATCTTCACACCTGTTATGCCCTTATGTGGGTAACAGTTGATGATGTAGGCTCTAGTGGGACTTGATTAATAAGCCTTATTAATAAATGTCTTTAAAACACATTTACTTTTACATTTGGCAGATGCCCTTATACAGAGCAACATACAAAGTGCTCTGAAATATCCAAGGATAATTAATGCTGGTTTATTACAAACCAGACTAAAAATACCATCAGTCTGAAACTCTGTTAGGAGTAGAATAATAGATAAAAAGCAAAGTATTCAAACAAACAATTTAAATAAATAAAAGTGCTTATTTAGAAACTGCTGGAAAAGGTAGGTCTTTAGACATTATTTGATGACTGCTAGAGACTCAGCTGTTTAAAAGTTTGTGCTACTACCTAGGTGCAGTGAAAAGAACAGAGAATAGTATGGAAGCATATATTCCTTGTATGATGAGAGATGATGGAAACAGTAGATAAAGTTTTAAGTGAGCAATTCGTAGCCATATGACTATCAAACTGTATATTACTGACTAATTACTGGATTTAATAGTATTAGAAACTAACAGATATGCTGCTCAGTACATAGGTGAGATGGTGATTGACAAGGTAGAATTTCTGAAATTCCATTCACTAGTTAATAGGTGGAAAATTTAATTGGGCTAATGTTGCATATAGGTATGATTGATTTATAAACCACAACATACCATGTCCTGGCCCACAGACAAATTGCTTCAAACACCTCTGTTTTCTTCTGTTATGTCAAAGGACCAATTTCTGATTTCGCTGCGCTTTTTGCATTTTTCTGCTAATTCTGATAATGTGTAAAATCCTGCTCATGTTCGATTATATAACATTCAACCAATTGTTGATTTTGTAAAGCAGAATTGTTGTGAAGTTTACTATCAATCCACCAACCTTTGTGTCGATGAGTTACTGGTGATATTCAAGGGTTATATAAATAAAACTTTCTTTTGGCTTCTCCCGTTAGGGGTCGCCACAGCGGATCATCCACATGTTTGATTTGGCACATGTTTTTACGCTGGATGCCCTTACTAACGCAACCCTCCCCATTTATCCGGGTATATAAATAGTCAGAAGAAATACAGTTTTGACTGTACGAAACTTCAAGGGCACCGAAGGGAGGCTTAGACAGGTCCTTCAGATTGATAGCCAGGTCCCACACAGGCACTCTAGGTCGCACCCTGAAGCCTTAGTCTCCGGGTGCTACAGAGGAAACCTATCACTAACAGGTGCTTGCCCAGTGACTGCTCAGCAAGAGGAGCATGATAAGCCGCAATAGCTGACACATTACCTTTTAGGGTGGAAGGAGACAACCCTGTGGCCAACTGTCCCTGCAGGAACTCCAGTGCTAAATTGACCGGGCAGTTACCTGGGTCCAACTGGTGGTGCTCACACCACACAGTGAACAGACGCCATTTCATGGCATACAACCTCCTCATGGAGTGAGTTCTGGATTGTAGAATCCCCCTCAGGGTCCACAGCCTCTATTACTCCGGGCGGGGGGTGAACCACCATGCCCCCTGCCTGAGAGAGAAGATCCGTCCTGGGAGAAATCTCCAAAGGAGGTTATTCAAGAAGGGCTACCAGGTCCACAATCCATGGTCTGCCCGGCCACCATCCCAGCAAACTCTCTGTAGAACTCCCGGGAGCAGCATGACAGAGAGGGAAGGCATACAGGCGCAACCTCAACCACGCATGTACAATAGTGTCCAGAGGGGCTGAGTGAGTGAGGGGAAAATCAGAGGGGGCAGTGCAATGTCCCTTGAGTCACTAACAGGTCCACTTATGCTCTGTAAAACGTCCTCCATATAGCAGTTTCCTTAGGGCCCACAGGAGGATCTGATGTACCAGCCTGTATAGGGGCGAGATCGCAGCCCCCCCCCCCCCCCCCCGATGGTTGATGTTGGAGACGACTGATGAACTGAAACACAATGAAAAATTTGGCAAAAAATAATAAAGATGGCCATGCCTTAAAAAAAATAAACTATTGTATTTTGCAGTACAACTATGCAATAGGTGGAATGGATATAAAGTATAAAGTGGTACAAAAACAAATTCTGCTTTCGATTTTACAGTGTACCTTGAGTGCACACAAGTTATACAAGTGGAAAGGTGGTAAGCTCGATTTATTTGCACTTTTTGTTTAATGTGTGCATTGAGTTATATTTTTGTTTTTGATGCTGGATAGTGTCAGCAATTATAACTGTTTGACATTACCTTTTATTTGTGTCATTTGTTACAATAATGACTGTTTGCCATTGTTATAGTGTGACTACACATGGGTACCTTTTATTTGTGTGCAGTTTTTACCTTTTATTTGTGTGCAGGGCAGGTTTAAGTTATAGACTCACTTTTGCATTGGTGAAAGCTGTTGAGGGTCAGTAATAAGAAATGCAGGAAAGGGAAAAGGCTAAAGAACTGATGCATTTCATATACTGTAGGAGGCTGAGGTCTCCAAAAACCACCACAGTGTGTTGATGTCAAAAGTGAAGAGACTGTATAATGTCAGCTGTTCAGGTTTAGGATCGAAAGCAGATGCGAAGAATAGCCGAGCCAGAAATGCAAGCATGCAGAGCGTGAGGAGAGCCGATTCAGAGAGCCGATTCGGGGAGCCGATTCAGTGACCCGAAGCGCACGGAGTGTAAGGATGCCGAGCCAGAAGTTGTAGCGCGTTGAGTGCGAGCAGAGAAGAGCAGAGCCGAGCCAAGAACCGGATTGCATTGAACGGATGCCCTAACAGGTTGCTCCGGGTGGTCCTAATGAAAGCCAGCAATCAGGTCCGGGTCCAGGATGAAGCGGGAGGTGACCCAGGAGCGTTCCTCTGGTCCATATCCCTCTCAATCCACTAGGTACTGGAGGCCCCTATCATGGCGATGGGAGCAGAGAAGGTGGCGTACGGTGTAGGCGGGACCTCCATCAATGACCCGGAAGGGGTCTGGTGGAGAGCACTAAGGAGCAGGCCCGGAAGGGTCGAACCCTGGAAACATGAAACATAGGGTGGATCCGGAGTGCTCTGGGGAGCCTGAGTCGGAGGGCCACGGGATTGACGACTTTGGAAATGGGGAATGGGCCGATGAAACGTGGGGGGAGCTTCAGACAGGTGGCCTTAAGGGTAAGGTCCTGAGTGAAGAGCCATACTCGCTGTCCGACATGGTAATTAGGGGCTAGGCGCCACTTACAGTTGGCCCCCTGACAAAGTCTTATACCGTTTTTGAGCAGGGCAGCTTGGGTGGTTCTCCAGCCACGACGGCAGCGTTGGAAGAAAAGGGCGGCAGAGGGGATGGCGGACCGGAGTTCCTGGTTAAAGAAAGTTGGTGGCAGGTAACCGTGGACCACCTGGAAGGGTGAAAGCCATGTGGTAGCAGTGGGAAGGGTGTTATGGGCATACTCAATCCATATTAGTTTATCCAACCAGGAGGAGGGTTCCTGACTGTAAAGGAGGCAGAGACCAGTTTCCAGATCCTGGTTGAGCCTCTCGGTTTGTCCGTTCATTTGGGGGTGAAATCCAGATGAGAGGCTGATCGAAACTAATCTGTCTTATCTTAAATAATTTGTTAGAGTGGCCAAAATGTAAACATTGATTCACTGCTCTCACTGCTGAGTGGCACAAACACCCCAACTCATGCCAGAAAAACTAGTAAAATATTTGCAAGCTCCAATGGGAAAAGGAAAAAGACAAAATATAAAACACAATCATGGCTTTAGTTTTTTAATTGTTTGGAAAATTTTGTTTAATGCACCAGATATGATTCATGAGAACTTACAAACAAAAGTACACCAATATGTTTTACCAGAGTTGGTACAGGTTACATACAGTAACAGATGGCGGAAGCCATCCAGCTAGACGAGCTAACCGTGTTTCCTGTTGACAAAAACACAGCTCTGTGCGGTAAGACTCGCGGTGGTGGCGTGTGTGTTTATATTAACATGGTGCAAGAACTCTGTGCTTGTCTCACGCTACTGCTCACTGCTCATCGCTAGTGGAGTTCGTGACTGTATGATGCAGAACATTTTATTTACCACGAGAATTCACCACTGTTTTCATTGTAGGAGTTTACATTCCCCCCAGCGCTAATGCTAAGGTGTGCATTATGGTGTGAACTCTATGGTGCTATTAGCGACCTGCAGAATGCTCACCCGGACAGATGTTTATTATCGCCGGAGATTTCAACCATGCGAATCTCAGGACTGTGCTTCCTAAACTCCATCAGCATGTGAACTTTGCAACGAGAGAAGCGAACACACTGGATCTTGTTTACACAAACATCCTCAGCGCGTATCGTGCGGAGCCCTGCCTCATCTCGGATACTCGGACAACATCTCTGTTATGCTGATTCCAGCATACAGACCGCTCATCAGTCGCTCTACACCGGTTCTGAAACAGGTGAAAACCTGGCCAGCAAGAGAGACCGCTGCACTTCAGGACAGTTTTAGGTGCACTGACTGGGACATGTTTAGGGAGGCTGCAACCAACGGCGATTCCATCAACCTGGAGGAGTACATATCATCAGTTGCCAGCTACATCAGCATTGATGACGTGACCATCTCCAAGACCATCACTACACGCTCCAACCAGGAGCCATTGATGACTGCAAAAGTGCATGCGCTGCTGAAACAAAGAGACTCTGCCTTCGGAGCAGGGTAAAAGATTGCCGTAAGAACAGCAAGGGCCAAACTGTCCCGTGCCATCAGAGAGGCAAAGCGCGCACACGCCAAGAGAATCCACGATCACTTCCAGGACAGTGGAGGCCCCCGGCACATGTGGCAGGGCATCCAGGTGATTGCAAACTACAACATCACCTGCTTGTGACTGTGACGCCTTTCTCCCAAATGCGCTGAACAACTTCTATGCCCAGTTTGAGCTACAGTGGAGGTGAGGAAGACCGCCGCTCCTCTCAGTGACCAGGTGCTCTGTCTAACAACAGCTAAAGTGAGGAAAACTTTATACAGAGTTAACCCACAGAACTCTGCTGGACCAGACAACATTCCTGGCAGAGTGCTCAGGGAATGTGCAGAACAGCTAGCGGGTGTCTTTAATGACATCTTTAACATCTCCCTGAGCAGCAACATTGTTCCTACGTGCATTGTCCCAGTGCCGAAGAAGTCTACTGTCTCCTGCCTCAATGACTATCGTCCCGTCGCGTTCACACCCATCTTGATGAAGTGCTTTAATAGGCTCATCATGAGGCACATCAAGACCCAGCTTCCACCCTCATTGGACCCCATGCTGTTTGCGTATCATCCAAACCGTTCCATGGACGATGCCATCCCCTGAACCCTCCATCTGGCCCTCACCCACCTGGACAACAAGGACACTTATGTACAAATGCTGTTTATAGACTTCAGCTCAGCATTTAACACAATCATCCCTCAGCATCTGATCGATAAGCTGAGACTACTGGGCCTAAACACCTCCCTCTCCATCTGGATCTGGCCTGAACTTCCTGACTGGTCGACCTCAGTCAGTCTGGATCGGAAACAGCATCTTCAGCACCACCACACTGAGCACTAGGGCCGCTCAGGTCTGTGTGCTCAGCACACAGGTGTTTACTCTGCTGACTCATGACTGTGTAGCAATGCACAGCTTGAACCACATCTTCAAGTTCACCAAAGACACGACCGTGATGGGTTTCATCAGCAAGAATGATAAGAGAAGAGAGAAGGTGGAACAGTTAACAGCCTGGAGTGGAGCCAACAACCTGTATCTGAACATTGCCAAAAACAAAGACAATGTTGTGGACTTTAGGAGAGCACAGAGCGGCCATTCTCCACTGATCATCGGTGGATCCGGTCACTCAACACCAGCTCGATCTCCAAGAAAGCCCAGCAGTGTCTCTACTTCCTGAGAAGGCTGGGAAAAGCTCATCTCCCTCCCCCCTTTCTGACCATGTTCTACAGAGGGACCATTGAGAGCATCCTAAGCAGCTGCATCACTGCCTGGTTTGGGAACTGCACTGTCTCGGATCACAAGACCCTACAGAGGGTAATGAGGAAAGCTGAGACCATCGGAGTCTCTATCCCCTCTATCACAAACATTTACACCACACCCTGCATCCGCAAAGCCAACAGCATTGTGGACGACCCCACACACCACTTACCATCAGGAAAGTGGTTCCGAAGCATTTGGGCCATCACATTCAGACTGTGCAACAGCTTTTTCCCGCAATCCATCAGGGTCCTCAATACACAGAACTAAATTGAAACTCACACACTCACTCAACTGTGTGTTACTGAACTGTACAACCTGAACTCACACTTATTACTTATCTCAACCCATTCCACCACCATTTATTTATTATTTATTCTTAACCATATTATACCGTTTACATGCTGTTTTTTGCACCTCTCAACTGCTGCTACTGCTGTTTTTGCACTGCATTGTGTTTGTTTATATACTCGTTTCTAGTCTTTATAGTCCTCTTTGCACAGTATTGTATATTCAGAGTATACAGTAGGTTTACTGGTTGGTGCTATCTTGTGTTATGTGTATTGTAACACAATGACTAGGAAACGGAATTTATACCTGCTAAGAATTAAGCAAATAACACGTACCTAGGTGGGGTAAGTATATTATCCATTTTACTGTTACTCTTTTGCTGAATTTAATAAGGATATTACACTTCTAAAAACAACCCTACCCCAGGGATTACAATCCACTGGACATGGTTAAATAAGGTAAGAGTTCTTTCAATAAATGTTCAGTAAGAGTTCTTAACAATACATCCACTGAAGCTGTGTAATAGCATTCATTGCTATTAGCAGTTTTATATAACCTCACCTCACAATGCACTCATGGTGTCACATATTGTATGTCTTTCATAGTTACTTTTGTTTCAACAGCTCTGGTCCGTTGGACTGGTCCAAAACGGCCTTTATATGTTTTTGTTACTTTTCTGTTTGTTTTCTATGTACTTTTTGCACTGTTTAAGCCAAGGTCAATCCAGAGTTTAGTGAAGAGTCTCCCAAGGCCTGTTCCTGTTTGAGTTCAGTGGAACTGCTTCTTATGTCATGCTCCTGCCTAAATTTGATGATGACACTCTCTGTGACAAGCTCATAAAAAGAGCTGATGTCACAACCTCCCAGGACTTGATCGCACATAGGGCATGGCCTTTGACCTTTGTCACATAAAGAGTTTGGTTGAAATAAATTAATCTATTGCTGGGATATCTTGTTTGGCAACATAAATGTATCTAAATTGTTTTCATTTTATACACAAGTAGTTAAAGTAAAGCAAATATTTTTTCTCACAAATTTGAATACAATTTTTACTAAAATTATAGAATTAATATTTAGGAGAAGAGAAATGGTCACTTCTCTATCACGCTACCAAATTAGCATTGGAGGAGGACCAGAGGACATTGTGACTAACCAACAGTGTTGTGCTAGTTACTAAAAAATAGTAACTAGTTACAGTTACTCGTTACTTCATTCAAAAAGTAACTCAATTACTTTGTTGATTACTTACACCAAAAAGTAATGCGTTACTGTTAAAAGTAACTTTTTAGTTACTTTTTTAAAGAACGTTCTTTAATGTTCCCATTAATGCCCTTTTATGCGTTATGGTCTATACAAACACAAAACAGACTTAAACACAAAGTAATTTTCAAACACTATTTTATTTAAGTCAGACAGGCACAAACTGAATATATCACAAGGATTTCTGAAATAAATAACAAAACAAGCTGAATAATATATTCAGAATCAAAAACTAAAGTGGCTTCTGCATCATAAAAGCTGTTGTGTTGAGCTCTTAAAAATGTTCCTTTCACAGCTTAAGTATGAAAACTATCAACAATGTACAACAGAACACCGGGTTAGCTTCTAGTTTCGTCTAGGCATGGAGTTTCTGAAGGTGCTGCTATCGCAGTAGATACGACCTTCGAACCAGAAAGACACAGCTTACATTTGACTAAAAAGTTTTTGTCTTTATACTCAACTAAAGTGAAATAATGAGCATATTTCCACTTTGAGAAACTCGTCTTGCTCTCGCCTCGACTCGCCATTACTGCCGCACAGACCTGAATAAATGGAGACATGCCCACAGTGCGTCTTCTTCGTGTTTACAGTAGTTTATCCACCAATCCTACAATGCATCGCTGCTGTAAACAGGTTAGTCTGTAGGGTACACTTCAGCCCAAATTCATTCATTTAAAAAAGTAACGGGTAACGCACCATACGGTAACGGTAACGGAGTTACTTTATTTAAAAAAGTAACGCGTTACAGTATTAGTTACTGTCAAAAGTAACTTCGTTACAGTAACGCGTTATTGCCCAACACTGCTAACCAAAATAATGAGAGAGAGAGAGAGAGAGAGAGAGAGAGACAGATGGATTTAGAGATAGATTAAATTTGGTGACAATATGATGCTAAAACAAATCTCTGTTTCAAGTAAACCTTTCAATTTGAAATTTGAAAAAAACATCTTGGCCCCCTTAATAATAATATTGTCAGGGAGCACCCTGCGTCTTCACCCGCACAAGCCCTGCCCGCACGGAGCAGCTCGCCTGATTACTAACACCGCACACCTGACTTCCATTACCCACACCCACATATAAGCCACTCATGTTCACCCACACTTTGTCTGTTATTGTTTTCCGCATTTCACGCTGTCTGCACCATGATACTCTGCTGCTGCCAGTGCCGCGCTTTCCTCAGCGTGGTCCTGTGGAGACTATACATGAACTGCCGTTTGCTTTCACAGGGATATACTGCTTCACTGCCAGTGTGTGTATCTCCTGCCAATTTTTGTCGTTAAAGACTTTGTGTGCGTCTAATTCGGCTTCCGCCTCATTCTCCGCATAACAGAATAACGGACCGAAGAAGAAAAAATAAGGAGCAGCTTACCCAGAAATGGATTCCCGATCCAGCGCTCCTTCGGATTCAGTTCGCGACCTCGTCGCCGCGCTCCGAGCTGCCTTCCCTTCTGCCGCCGCTCGCTCAAGCCTCCCCGCTGCCACCGGCAGTCCCATGGCACTTCCCGCGACGTTCTCGGGAGAACCGTCCGAATGCTGCAGCTTAATGATGCAGGTAAATCTCTATATAGAGATGCAGCCGCATTGATTCCCCACCGAACAGTCGAAAGTCGCGTTTTTCATCTCGCTCCTGTCCGGGAAAGCGCTAGCATGGGCGCAATCGCTGTGGGAAGCTGCCGGACCGGTATTAAACGCCTACGCGCCGTTCACAGCGCACTTCCTGGAAGTATTCAGCGCCACCTCCGGGGTCCTTTTAACGGCCGATCAGCTGCTCAGCTTGCGTCAGGGTGACGACACCATCACGGATTACAGCCTCCGTTTCCGCACTCTGGCTGCATCTAGTGGCTGGAACGAGTCGGCGCTTCTCAGTGTATATCGGCAGGGCTTGGTTCCAGAAATCAGGCAAGCAATGGCCATCCATGATGACACGGTGGGGCTGGAGGGATTTATTCAGAAGTCCATCGGCCTCTCTCAGCGTCTGGCGGCGTGCCATCCCACACCACTCCAACCTGCGCCTCTGCTTTCGTTGACACAACCCGTTACGCAGGCGGCCTCCGGCCCTGAGCCGATGCAGCTGGGCTCCCAGAGACTGTCCCGGAGGGAGCGAAATAGCCGCCTAGCCGCTGGTAATTGCCTGTACTGCGGGAAGCCGGGTCATTCCATCACCAGATGCCCCACACGCCCTGCGCGCACCTTGGTGAGTTCAGTCAGGTTTTCCTCAGATATTTCTCCTTTGTCTAAACTCACGGTGACGCTGCTAACTCCTGCTCTCTCCCTTTCGGTACGGGCGCTGGTCGACTCCGGCTCGGCAGGAAACTTCATCTCGCAGGCCTGCCTCGACTGTCTGCAGCTCCCCCGAGAGAGGGGCTCCCAGGATTTAGCCGTCCAGACCACCAGGGACGTCCACTGGGTAGGGGCTGGGTGAAGTACTGTGCACCGATCGTGACGCTGCAAGTCGGGTTGTTCCACCAGGAGGAGATCCGGTTCATGGTGCACAAGGACTCCACGGTCAGTGTGATCTTGGGGAGACCCTGGCTACAACAACATGCCCCAAGGTGCTCCTGGGACCCGTGTGACATCCTGGAGTGGAGTCCCCACTGCATGAAGCACTGCCTTTCCCGGCTTCCATCCAGGATCCCCCGAGCCACAGTGGGCGCTACTCGGGTGGAGGAGGCGACAACCGCTACCCAGGTAGAGATCCCCGAGGAATATCAGGCATTCAGGGACGTGTTCTGTGCTCAGGCCGCCACTCGCCTTCCCCCTCACCGGCCGTGGGATTGCTGCATCGACCTGCTCCCCGGGGCGAAGCTGCCCAAGGGCTGTATCTACCCCCTGTCTGCCCCTGAACACCGAGCAATGGAGGAGTACGTCCAGCAGGCTCTCCGACAGGGGTTCATCGCCCCGTGTACATCCCCGGCGGCGTCTAGTTCTTCTTTGTGGGGAAGAAGGACGGAGGTCTCCGGCCCTGCATCGATTACAGGCAGCTAAACTCCCAGATTGTCCCTCTCCCTTATCCCCTCCCGCTTGTCCCAGCGGCCCTCGAGGACCTAAGGGAGGCTCGGGTGTTCACAAAGCTCGATCTCCGGAGCGCCTACAATCTGGTGCGTATCAGGAAGAGGGACGAGTGGAAGACCGCTTTCATCACACCATCTGGGCACTACGAGCACCGGGTCATGCCATACGGCCTCTCCATCTCTCTGGCCGTCTTCCAGGGGTTCATGAACGAGGTGCTCCGGCCTTACCTCCAGAGGTTCGTGATGGTCTATATCGACGACATCCTCATCTACTCACGGAATCTGGAGGAACACCACAGCCACGTGTGACAGGTCCTTGGAGCACTCCGTTTGCACCATCTATACCTGAACCTCTCTAAGTGCAAGTTCCACCGCCCTCAGACCCGTTTCCTAGGATACGTCATCAGCGCTCAGGGGATACAGATGGATGAGGGAAAGGTGAAGGCGGTGCGGGACTGGCCGGTCCCAGCAACCATCAAGGAGCTCCAACGCTTCCTGGGCTTCACAAACTTCTACGGCCGGTTCATCCAGGGCTATAGCCGGATTACCGCTCCCCTCACCTCGCTCCTCAGGGGAAAGGCGCGCACCCTGAAGTGGACCCAGGAGGCTCAGGAGGCTTTTCACGAGCTCACAAGCTCGTTTCTGCCATGCCCCCGTACTACGTGGTCGAGGTCGATGCCTCCTCAACCGGCGTAGGGGCTGCCCTCTCTCAATGGTCGGGTTCCTCTCCTAGGCTCCACCCGTGCGCTTATTACTCCCACAAGCTCTCCCCGGCCGAGTAGAACTACGACATCGGCAATCGGGAGCTTCTGGCAATAAAGCTCGCCCTGGAGGAGTGGAGACACTGGTTGGAGGGTGCTGAACACCCTTTCACGCTCCAGAGTTTCCAGGACAGCTCCTTTCCGCTCCAGGGTTTTCAGGAGAGTTCCTTTCCGCTCCAGGGTTTCCGGGACAGCTCCGTTCCGTTCCAGAGTTCCAAAGACAGCTCCTTTTCGCTCCAGAGTTTCCAGAAGCGCTCCGTCCCGCTCCGGGGCTTTCACAAGCACTCCGCTCCACCCCAGGGTTTCCACGAGCGCTCCGCTCCACTCCAGAGTTACGACGAGCGCTCCGCTCCGCGCATCTCCGATCCGCTATGCTTCTCCCCAAGCGCACCTCGGACTCTCTTAAAGGACTTGTGTGTGCGTGAGTGCGTGCGTGTGTGTGTTTGTGCGTGTGTGTGTGCTGGTGTATATCTCTCTCACTCACTCGTCAATAAAGCCCGAGCGAGCTGTACTCCGGCTTCCGCCTCCCGTTTTACTTGCACCCTGACAATAATACAACAATAAAATAGTTTTTCAAACATTTTTTTGTAATTTATTAGTATAAATTGTTTTGAAATGTTACTCCGAACCTTCGAGCCACTCTCGCAAAAAAAGAAATCAGATTTCGCGAGTTACTATTAGTCCAGTTCCAAATAAAAAGTGTCAAGGGTGTCGAGTATCGAGGAGCCACTGTATTAAATTTCAAATTTTCATTGTTCAATAAATAACATTTATCTGTGTGATTACTGAATTACAGTAAATTATACAGTGTACTTTTGTAGTCTACAATTGCATCTCAAAAAATTTGAATATCATTAAAAAGTTTCTTTATTTTAGTAATTCAATACAAAACGTGAAACTCATTATATAGATTTATCACACACAGACTGATATATTTCAAGTTTTTATTTATTTTGTATCTCCGAAAATTTTAATATTGTGAAAAAGTTCAATATTGGAGACTCGTGGTGTCGCACTCTAATCAGCTAATTAAATCCAAACACCTGCAAAGGTTTTCTGAGCCTTTAAATGGTGTCTCAGTCTGGTTCAAGCTACACAATCATGGGGGAAGACTGCTGACTTGACAGAAGTCCAGAAGACGATCATTGACACCCTGCACATGGAGGGGAGGACACAAAAGGTCATTGCTAAAGAAGCTGGCTGTTCACAGAATGACATTAATGGACTCATTCCATGTCCATTAATGGAAAGTTGAATGGAAGGAAAAAATGAGGTAGAAAAGGTAAAAGGAAGCCCCTTTAAAAATTTTGGGGAAATTCACAAAGAGTGGACTGCAGCTGGAGTCAGTGCTTCAAGAGCCACCACGCATAGACCTATCCATGGGCTACAACAGTCGCATTTCTTGTGTCAAGCCGCTCCTGAACCAGAGACAACATCAAAGGTGTCTTACCTGGTCAAAGGACAAAAAGGACTGGACTGTTGCTCAGTGGGCCAAAGTCATCTTTTCAGATGAAAGGAAAGAATATTTTGCATTTCATTTGGAAATCAAGGTCCCAGAGTCTGGAAGAAGATGGGCGAGGCACCGAATCTATGTTGATTGAAGTCAAGTGTAAAGTTTGCACAGTCAGTGGTGGTCCAAGGTCAGCACAGCTATCTACCAGGAAGGTTTAGAGCATGTAATACTTTCCTCTGCTGACCAGCTTTATGGAGATGCTGATTTAATTTTCCAGCAGGATTTGGCACCTGCCCACACTGTGCTTGACTGGCCAGCAAACTCACCAGACCTGAACTCCATAGAGAATCGTATTGTCAAGAGGAAAATGGGAAACAAGAGACCAAAAAATGCAAATGAGCTGAAGGCCACTGTCAAAGAAACCTGGGCTTCCATACCACCTCAGCAGTGCCACAGACTGATCACCTCCATGTCACGCAGAAATAAGGCTGTAATTAAAGCAAAAGGAGCCCCTACCAAGTACTGAGTACATATACAGTAAATTAACATACTTTTCAGAAGGCCAACAATTCACTAAAAATGTTTTAGTAAAAGTATTCTAATTTTTAGAGATGAGTGAATTGGTGGGTTTTTGTTAAATGTGAGACTAAATCATCAAAATTAATAGAAATAAACACTTCAAATTTATCAGTCTGTGTGTGCTGAATCTATAAAATATACGAGTTTCACTTTTTGTATTGAATTACTAAAATAAATTAACTTTTTAATTATATTCTAATTTATTGAAATGCACCTTTAGGTTTAATAATACTCCAGACCACACTTTTTCAATGTTAAATTATGAAATCATTAATTACTCCTTCACCAATATCTGCTCATGAACTTTTAATGCATCTTTATGTCATGACTGTACTTAGAGGGGCCAACAATTATAATACTCACTCTCGCTCACTATTATATACGTATTTACTAACAATCTATTAATGGATTTTTCCGTCATAACTTAAGGGACAATAATAAAGTAATGATCATTAAAGTTAAGTATTATCTCTAGTGTACTTACATCGGCTTATGGTCTGTTTATTAATCTGTATGTCGTGTTTCTGTTATATCGTGTTTCCAGCCGCACATTTTTACTGCCAATCTATTACCATTCTAGCAAACAAAATCTGTAATAAATGGACACCAAGCACATTTAATGAAGATATGAATGAAGCCCAGAAACTGTCAGAGGATTAAGCTACCAGCTTTTCTTTCATTTGTTTTTGTTTGTTTGGTTAGTTGTTTTCTCTCTCTCTCTCTCTCTCTCCCTCACACACAAACACACAAACACACACAATCCATCAACAGAAATTGTATCTACTATTACAGGCAAGACAGTATTTGATCCATTTTAATCTTTCTCCCCTATATGTATGTTTGTATATCTGTGCTAACAAGAGGTTAAGCAATGGAACACAGTGAAGCCTCTTAATGATTTTTGTCCTTTTAAAGCATGAACATCACAGGTGAAAAGAAAATATTTTACTTTTTACATTTTCCAGCACAAGTGCTGAAAACTCAGCACTTGTGTCTCATGCATCTGTAATTTCAGCATGACCTTAAAGAAATGGCATGCATGTTTTCTTAATGTCCTAATTCAAAACAGCAAATTAAACAATCCATGTTTATTAACAGTTAACAGTTTCTTACTAGGTCAAAATGTCTTTAGAACAAATCTGACAATTAAAATATATCCGAAGCCTGACAGCAGGGTGTGCCACCAACAACCTAATCCTCAAAGCCATAAAGACGATTGTGGACTTTCGGAAATCTAACAGCAGGAGACCCTTCCCGGTCTAAATCAATGGAACTGAATTAAAAAGGGTCTACAGCTTTAAGTTCTTGGGGGTTCACATCTCCGAGGAGCTGTCCTGGAACCAGAACACTTCAGCTCTGGTTAGAAAGGTACAACAGGTACTTCTTGAGGAGTCTTAAGAAAGCTCACCTGTCCCCAGGGATTCTAATGAGTTTTTACCCCTGCATCATTGAGAACATGCTGAGCATCCATCATTACTGTATGGTATGGAGGCTTCACTGTGTGTGAATGTAAAGCCCTGCAGAGGGTAATCAAAACCACCAAATGCACACTACACTGTTAGAATATTATATAAACACTGTGTATAACTTCTGTACATATTGTACATTTATATACGCCTCATTCTGTACACATATTGTGCCTTACATTGATCTTCCACTAATATATATTTATATATATTGTGTATTTATATATACCTTACATACATTCTGCTTAATATTTCACACATATGTATTGAAATACTTAGTGTACATCTTTATCAGCTTTGATATCAAGATCTAAATATCTCACACACACATACACACACACCATGACTAGAACTAGGACTCTGGTTTCATATGAATACGTTTCTGTGTGGTAAATATCAGGCTCTTAAAAGCCTGGCATGTGGGGGTGGTAATTGTGTGTGTGTGTGTGTGTGTGTGTGTGTGTGTGTGTGTGTGTGTGTGTATGTGTTTTGGGTGGGGGTGGGGGTAGCTAGTTAAAGTATGGAGGGGGAGCATTTCTTCTTGCAGGGGTAAAAGTATGTATTATTTTCTGAATTTTGTGGTTGTGCAGAGAGGCACTATTCACATTCTTTTTTTCCAACTATAATATTACAAATAGCTGGGGTCAGGAAATAAAAGAAAACACTGTTCAGAAAATCTCGTTTTTGGATTTGTGATTTAATCTTCTGGTCAAATACATGGAATTGATATTGCCTTGCACCCCTCCCCCTTTAGAATGGCAATTGGGAAGGTCACTGGTATCAGTAAATTACATTCATACTGACATCTACACATTTCACATATGTAATAATATGTGTTTTATCCATTCAATACACTCTTATGTTAAATAGTCAAGCAATACTAGGTGGCTAGAAGTCAAATGATTCTATTAAAAAATAAAAAAGATCTACAAGCAAAAGGTATAGCAAGTAATGTTTAGGAAATATGAAAATGGATATACATTTTTTTGTGTAAAAAAATATAGAGAGCATTTGGAAGAAAATCAAACAGAAGGCTGGAGGGACGTAGAAGCATATCACAGCACAGAGTGGGAGCCCAGCAGGAGAGGATAGACCACCTCCACTAGGCTATGACTAGTCAGGCAGGGCCAGCTGGCCTTCTTTTCTCTGAAGCACAATGAAGTCCAGTTCCACACTTGCCTATCAGTGCCACTGCCCTAAACCTTCTAAAAGTATGGGTCTTGTAAAAAAAAAAATCTTAGTATCCATACCTGTTTAGTGGGAGTCTTTTTTAGTGTCTCTAACAGACATCTTATTTCAGTCCCTATTCTGCTTTTGTTTGTCCATTTTGCTCACTCTTACCCTCCCTTCCTCCCACTCCATTCCTCTCTGTCTTACTCACTCAGTCAATCCACTCCCTGGGTGAGTGCCCTATATGTCACCGTAATTCTAATATGTTGCCCAAAATAATTCTCCAGAGCTCTGATAATTATGGTGGAATACAAGCTTCCATCTTCATGGCGAGCTTCTCACCATCTCCAACTGTTCTTTCTTTCTTTCTTTCTTTATGCAACTGACAGTTCTTATAGTTTAGAAATAGGTGCACTTTGTGTGTGTGTGTGTGTGTGTGTGTGTGTGTGTGTGTGTGTGTGAGAGAGAGAGAGAGAGAGAGAGAGAGAAAGAGGGAGTAAGAGACATCTGTCGGTTTTGTCCTCAGGATAAACCACCTACACACAGAGCAGCGGGATCACACAGTAAAGAACTAAAAGCAACCACTTTGCATCACTGCTTATACAGTTGCATAAATGCACAGAAATATCACAAAATACAAAAATATTTCACTTTCTAAATATCAGATCTGTATGTATATGTACAAGGCAGCAGCATGGTAGTACATCACTCGTATAGAAAAAACACTTGTTTTGATAGTGATATTTTTTTATATTAAGGAGGGCTTTAACCCCTACCATTAACTACAAACCTGTTCTTCTAAGATAACTCTTTATTTATCTTAATAGTTGACAGAACTAAGAAAGAAGTGTGTGTGTGTGTGTGTATATATATATATATATATATATATATATATATATATATATATATATGAATCTCACTTATATACATTCATATTTTTCAACCAGTTCTCAAAACAAAACAAAACAAGCACACCACCTATATACACACAGCACTGGTGTACACTCACCCTGATACTCTTGTCCCGGGATGTAGGCTGTTGGGTTGTCGGAAATCTGTAAGGATAGCAGCATCTCTCCCCCACCCTCAGCTACCCCTGATTGCTCCACTTCTCCACGATGGGTACACAGAAAGAAAAAAGGGGTGAAACGTGGATAAAATCCGACTGGCAAAGTCCCCAAATCTACACTTCCTCCCAACACCAGTACTAGCAGGGCACAGCTAAAGGCACCCCTGAATGAGGCCTGCACCATACCCACTTTGTTTTGAAGAAGTTAGTAAGAGAACAAGTGTGTGTGTGGAAGGGAGGGAGAGGGATATTTGCAAAGGGAAAGGATGCTCAGTCCTAAAAAAGAATGTTGTCCAGAAGTCAAGCAGTCTGGCCGTGTCAACCATGTGTGTTCGAGTGTGCTAATCAGTGTTTGTTGAGCTGCAGTATCCTATTCCATTTTTAACATTTTTCTCCTTTATCATCCCTTTCTCAACACTGTCAGGGAGTTCAGAGGATGCCTGTGCTGTCCTGCTCCAGCACTTAAATACCAACCCCTCCCTCACTTTCTTTATCCTCCCACCCATTTTCCCTCCCTCGATTTCTATCCCTCCCTCCTTTTTCAGCAACAGCCATGCACATGCTGCACACTTTAAGAGACACCGTTATTTTTTACTTTTTCTCCCTTTCTGTTATCTAAGTGATGCTTACATTTTTAACTCAGACAATAGTAATTTTATGTATTTCTTTCTTTATTTACTTATATACACCCTGCTGGCTTTGTCCATATTACTACCCATAATCGCACCTCCCTCTGTTCTTCCATTTTGTCTACCCCTCCTCCCAACAGTCTGACAGGACCCTTTTCCTTCCCTCTGCTTGTGGTCTTTCCTCCATCATTTCAGCCATATTTCTTATGCATCTGTATGCCTAGGTGCATAATTTTCCCTTCCTCCCCACCTGCTCTTTATTTGCTTCTTTTCTATATTTTTACTTAGATTTTACTTTGTTTGCCCAAAAAGCCTTCATCCACAATTACCAAAAAAAAAAAATAAATAAATAAATAAATAAATAAAAATCCAAATTAAGCAATACTGTAGGAACTAGTGTATTGCTTAATTTGCTTTTTTTTTTTTTAGGTAAATATTTTCCCCTTGTAACCTTGGTACATTATATCAGTATGCCACAATAGCTTTACCTCTAGATACTGAACAAAAGGGGAGATGCTTTTCAAGTCAAGTCATTAGACTTTTATTTTTATTCCAATCATATGCAGTATTGCCCCAGGACCAAGGTGTTACATAAGACAACATAAGTTAACAAAAAATAACACAAGACAAGAACTACACAAAATTAACTTCAACACAACAAAGTGCATGGTGTGATAATAATCCATAATAAGGTTTAGATCATTGTACAGGTGGCTTCTGCTTTAACAACAAGGATTTCAACTGAGACTGTGCCGATGCTTGATCAAGAGAGGGCTGTGGCTCTTGGATCATGTCTGACTTAAAACCTGGATCTAGAGTCACTAAATAAACAAGACATTAAATTCTAACTTCATAAAATTAACCTCCAAACACTGTTCATCACGTTGATGCTTTCTGAAAGAGAATTTACTTGCCAGTAATTATATAGGAAATTAAACCACAGCAAGTCATAAGCCTGAGCAACAGCAAAATATAAATATATTAATAAAATCTGAGCAATAAATACTTCTGCCAGCTGAGGCACTTATTTACCACCATTTTTTAAATGATTAGTTTTATTTGTCTCACTTTATGGGTTTGGGCTTGATTGTTTTTTTTCAGTTTCTGATTGTTCAATTAATGGCAATACATAAAATTGCCTGTTTTCACAAAATAAAAAAAATAATGTTCTCAATGGAATTCATAATCAGTGACCCAGTAAAATAGACAATTTCTAAATCACTTCTATAGACTAAAAATAAGGTTATACTCTGTATGCTGTAAAAAAAAATAAAAAAATAAGCATAAGTATTTTAAACTTTTTAATTTAAGTTAAATGGATAGTATAATCCATTAGAAGGGCAGTAATCATGCAGATTATGTGATATGAAGTTGATCAAGGTTTATATTATTTAGTCTTCTGATGCATACATTTATACACACGTGAGACCATGAGTAGAATACACACATTTTAATGTATTTACAAGATTTTCATGAAAATAAAATGTCTTGGATAAAAGCTCATATAAATAAATTACAAACTAATCAATTTGATAAATGAGGCTCAATATTTCAAATTGTCATTCAACATGAGTTATTATGATTTATCAGAGTTTATTTGCAATCAGACATTAAGTGAATGTCTTCATTGGGAAGGCCATGATAATACTTACAAGCAGTAACAACTATCATTATTAATTTCCACATAAAATTGCAACAAGTCTGTGTTGCCTAAGCCCCCTCCCCCTCCAATTTCAGCAACACATTTAAAGTCAATTTTATTAATAAGGCTGCATGCTAAACCAGGCAAAAAAGGCACACACAAGATATACAGGGATACTGGATAAGGATGCAGGGATAGGAAGGAGGGGCTATGTATGCCAGCTCGTCATTCACTCGGGTCTAATTTGAGCTTGGAGGTTATATAGTTGACAGCACAAATCAAAGTAAAATATGGGGTGTGGTGGGCTGGAGAGAAAAAGAGTGCCTTAGGGTGTACTTCAGCTGTGATGGCTTGCACATGCCAATTAGTGAAATAAAAATGGCTGACTTTCATCACTTTTATGGCTTATGGTGTAAGAGTTGGGGGTGGGGGAAGGAAATGTATAGAATTTAAATCATAAACCAGCATGGGTCAGCCAAGATATCTTCTTTATAAACATTCATACTCCGAGAGCGTTTTTTCCATTAAAAGTGGGGCAACACACAAAGCCAACAAAAGCATGGTTCTGACAATGAGGCACATACATGGCACAAAAAAAAAATATTTTAAAATCTTTTAATTTAAATTTAAATAGGGTTTCCATCTTTATTGTGATTTAGAAACGTATTTATGGCTACTGTGTTTACCATATTGTAGAAGTGTAATGTACTGCCAATATTTATATCTGTATCTGAATAGTGTTCAAAATATTTTAATGTTAACCACTGTGCACTTTTTACGTCTCTGGGTTACGTATGTAACCCTAGTTCCCTTCAGGAACTTGAGCTGCGTCAAAAAGCTTTGGGAATGAGTATTCCATCACACCATACTGACCATTCTGATCGAGCTAATACTAACCAGTCATCAATATAGTTCAGAATGTGGATGCCCTGAAGCCATAGTGGGGCTAGAGCCGTATTCATGCACTTTGTGAAGGTGCGGGGCAAGATTGCTAGGCCAAAGAGAAGGACCCAATATTGGTAAGCTTCGCCCCCGAAAGCAAACTTCGGGAACCTCCTGTGAGCAGGAAGCATGGCTATGTGGAAATAGGCATCCCTTAGATCTATCGTGACAAAGCAGTCCTCGGACTTGATCTGTGACACGACCTGCTCAAGGGTAAGCATCTTGAACCTGAGCCTCATGAGTGAGCGGTTCAAGGAGCGTAGATCTAAGATTAGCCTCGATCCGCCGTCCTTCTTCGGAACAACAAAGTACTGGCTGTAGTAACCTGACTCTCTGACCAAGGGGGGAACCACCTCGATGGCCCCTTTCCTTAGGAGGGTGTCGTTAAGGCCTCCTGAGAGGCGGCAGGTCTCCTCGCGATCTCTCGGGCAGGAATGGAGGGAGACACCTGCTGGAGGGAGGTTGCGCCCCAAAGCACATCCTGTGGCAGGGCTAACAACCTTGCCTCCTGGTGGTGACGAGGAGGTATGGGCACTGTGCAAGGTGTAGGCCGTCCCCCTTCTAAGCGGGGCACTCCAATAGTCAGGGCCGCTTCACCACCACCCATTTGTTGGAGGAGAGGACCACCCTCAAGTTGGCCACCTCCTTCGAACCGGGCCTACAGCATCGCCTAAGGCCCTTGAGCCCTCCCGTCGGGGTCCGGGTGGCAAAACTCTGTTTTTGGGCTTCGCGCTGCCCGGCCCTGCCGGGCTGGAGCTGCGCCCGCCAAGCAGCCCCAAGAGAGAGGTGAGGGAGAAACCGCTTAAATGCAGCCGACTGTTTTGCTGACTTCTGAAACCTATTAACGACTGTGTCAACCGTGTCGCCGAAAAGGCCAGAAGTAGCTATTGGGGTATTCAGCAGAAAAGCCCTGTCCCTGTCGGGGATCTCCCACAAGGTGAGCCACAGATGTGTTCACTAAGGTTGCCATTGACCGAGCCACAGCCCGCGGTGGCCCTCTGTGTCCTTGGTGGCCCTAAGAGTTAAGCCAGCCACGCGACGTAACTCCTTAACATCATCAGTTCCATAGCTGAAACCCTTGTCCAACTCTCGGTCGGCCTGGTATGCCTGCATCACACTTATAGTGTGGAGGCAGCCCACAGCCTGGCCTACTGCCGCATAAGCCTTACCCACTAAGTCCGAAGTGGCATTCAACGGCCTAGTAGGCAATACCGCAATGCCAGCCAGCGTTCCTCGACCCTGGCCATCTTCCCATAGCCACACTCCTTAAACCCAACAATGTCCGTGTACAGAGAATTTTGCAGAGAGAAAGAACGGGCTGTCTATGGGGTCTCCCAAGACCTGGACACCTTGTGTGCAGGTCGGGGAAAAATGGTAGGCCCCGGCACAGAGGGTGTGATGCGGGACACAGAAAACACTCATCCAGCTTGCTGGGAAAGTGTTGCTTCCGCTTCTCACCCAGCCAAGCTAGCTCTAGCTTGGACACGGTTCGCGTCACTACCTCCAGGAACTTCTCGAACAGCCGAGGCTATGAGGAGTCCGTAAGCTCGCTAAGATTCCTCCCTCCTCGGAGAAAGAGACCCGGAGCTCCGCATCGCACGTACCGGGAGAAGACAACGCAAGAGCAAATACCTTCCTCTGGGAATGGGAGCTCAGCTCAGCAGGGAAGGCCGGAGAGGATTCATCCGTCTCCATGCCTTCTGCTAGGTTGGCCTGCGAGCCTCAGCAAGAGCCGAACCTGAGCCACAAGGGAGAGCACTTTCCTCGAAGAGGAAATAGCCATAAGGCTACAACATGGACAATCGACTGAGCATGCTCCACTCCCAGACAAACAATGCACAGCTCATGTGTGTCTCCCCCGGTAATGAAACGGGTGCAAGGAGGGACACACATGTGAACGTTTGTTTGTCTAGCCATGCTGCACAGATTTACACACAAAGCGCTTACCTGAACAACAGAAGCTAATGCCGATACTATCATTTAGCCTCATTTTGTAGCTTCCTGGTTTACGCAACGTCGCCCGCCGATGACGTCACGACTTGCCTATTGGCCGGATTTTACACGTGATTTAGAGCGTGGACAATGTGGGGGTGTTCCCAAAGCGTTTTGATGCAGCTCAAGTTCCTGAAAGGGAACTATCTTAGAGAGGCATAGTCTCTCAGAAGTAAAGAGGGGGCAGAGGTTGAACAATAAAAAAAAAAACCCTGTTTTTACAAATTAGGGAACAATTTTAGAATAATGTTCCATTTTTACGGCAAGCTTCTTTGTCTTATTTTTCCATCTTAGCTATGGCTTTCTTACTACTACTAGACCATGCAAGCATTTGACTCTCAGTAACATGGATACTGATTCTGTTGTGGCTTTAGGGCTTAAACTTTCTGCTAGAATTTCCTCCAGGTTACAAGTGCCTGACTGGAGTCTAGTATTGCACCAAGGACTTTTACTGTTGCACATGGTGAAACAGAAAGACCAAGTAGAAAAGTAGAAGTCAATAGCTGACTCTTTACCTGAAAAAAATTATAGTTTGAGACATAAATCAAGTCTATGCTATGTGTAATTGAGGAGTCCCAGTTCTGTTGTGATCTAAGAAAGCTTTTGATATTTTAGCAACATCTAGTGGTCAAATAATGCATTCTGTTTTTCCTTCAAATAACACCATTTTGGCAGTCAGTGGCTGACATGTAAGATCACAGCATTAAAAAGCAATACATGATTTTAACCAAGCATTGTCTAAGGAATCAGCTAATGATTTTAGGTCAAGCAATTCAATAGTTATATATGTTTAACATACAGGTGCATCTCAATAAATTAAAATATCATTAAAAAGTTGATTTATTTTAGTAATTCTATAAAACAAAAAAGTGAAACTCATATTAATATAGACTCATCACCCACAGGCTGATTTATTTCAAGTATTTATATTTCGTTTTATTTTGTACAGCTAATGAAATCCTAAAATTCAGTATCTAAGAAAATTTGAATATTGTTTATTTAGAATTAGAATATTAAAATTTGAATATTATTTAATATTGGAAACTTGTTGTGTCACACTCTAATCAGCTAAGTACTTCCAAACACCTGCAAAGGTTTCCGAAACCTTCAAATGGTGTCTCAGTCTGGTTAAGACTACACAATCATGGGGGAAGACTGCTGACTTGACAGTTGTCCAGAAGACAATCACTGACACAAAAGTTCTTCACTAAAGAAGCTGCTGTTCACAGAGTGCTGTATCCAAGCACAATAATAAAGTTGAATGGAAGGAAAAAAGTGGTAGAAAAGAATTTGTGGGAGATTCACAAAGAGTAGACTGCAGCTGGAGTCAGTGCTTCAAGAGCCACCAAGCACAGACGTATCCATGGGCTACAACTGATGCATTCCTTGTGTCAAGCCACTAATGAACCAGAGACAACGTCAGAGGTGTCTTACCTAGGAAAAGGACAAAAAGGACTGGACTGTTGCTCAATGGGCCAAAGTCATCTTTCAGAGGAAAGGAAAGAAAATGTTGCATTTAATTTGGAAATCAAGGTGACAGAGTCTGACAGAGTCTTCTGGATGGAAACTCCAGAAGACCAAGCCTTAGAGGCTGCCACAATCTGGGTCGAGTGAGCTCTGACCCTGAAGGGACGGGGGACCCATACGACCAGAGGACCCATACGAAGATGCAATAGCATCGATAATCCACCTGCTAAGTGTCTGCTTGTTCGCAGGAAGGCCTCCCCTAGGAGGGCTGTAGCAGATGCACAGTTGTTCTGACTTCCTCCACAGACTCGTCCTGTGGACGTAAATGTCCAGTGCTTGCATCGGGCGGATGAGACCCGAACTGAATCGTAGCCTCTGTCTACGGTACGCAGGACCAACCAAACACGTCTGGCAGAGCTTCCCAGGCTGCCAGGTAGAGCCAGGGGCTATGCCCTGGTGCAGCTCAAGGAGCCTCAAAGGAGGCTGTGAGTTCTCCAGGTCCGCTATGATACCGGGCGAAAAATCGAGGAGGCTGCTCGCTAGAGCAGGCAGTGCCCTGAAGCACTGGTTGTGGCAGGGTTGATGGACCAGGTCCCTGGGGGTGCCAGGAAGGGGCGAGCACAATGTGATGAGGCTTTCTCGGCTAGCCAGCGTCTCTTCAACTTGGGGCACCCACCCATAACCACACCCTTTTAGTCCCATTACATTGAAATACAACGCGGATTTAGAACTAAAAAGGCGAATACGAATACGGCTTTGACCAGGACATGGATACCACAGTGCAGGTCAGGAAAAGAACGACAGACCCTGACGCAGAAGTTGTGATGTAGGAGGAGCACCCTCCTTGAAGAGTGCCCACTGGGAGCAGAGCGTTTGCAGAGACATGCAAGTGCAATGTGCACAATCGGCTCCCTCGAGAACCGACTTAGCGTGCTTTAATTCCAGACAAGCCACACACAGGCTGTGTGTATACACCCACCCCCCACCCATAATATAGCAGGTCAAGGAGGAACACACAGCCGGAAAGTGTGCTTGGACTTTTTGGTTGCTTTAATATTTTTTGATAAACAATATGGACAATAGCGCTTCATGAACAAACAGAAGCCTTTCCTGGCTGCACTTTCCATTGGATGGATTATACACGTGATTCAGAGCATGGACAATGCAGAGTCGTTCCCAAAGCATTGTTAATGCAGCCTTGTAATGATCTTTTTATAGGCCTTCCTAAAGAGACCATTAAACACTTTCAGTTTGTTCAAAATCCAGCTGCTAAAGTATACCAAAGGAAGTGACTGCATGAATCAAATACAAGTCTTTACACAGGCTTTCACCGAGTGACAGAACTGACATCAATGCACTGTTGCTTGTTTATACATCTCAAATGTATTAATACCCAGCATCATAACAAAACATGGTGAAGCAGATGATTTTTCTCTGTTGGTAATCTCTGGAATAAACTTCTTAGTTCCTTTACCATAGTCAGTTTCAAAACTTTTTGTTACCATTTTAATGGCCTTAACCTTGTTTTGTTATGCTCGTTGATCCTTTAACTGAATTATTGTATGCAACTTTTTCAAATCTAATTGAGACAATGATTTAAGAATTGGAACATACTGAAAACTCCTTTTTGCCTTTGCATCAATTATATACATCAACACTTTCAACAACACTGAAATTTTCCCCAAAATATATTTTTCTTATGTATGCACTGTTAAAGGGACCATCCACTCCAAGATCTGTACTTATCGCTGCTAATTCGCACAGCCCCTTCACTAAATCTGCAACTACAGATGCAGCAAGTATGCAATTGTGTTTCTCGTAAGTTTGCACGATAATATTTTTGAAAACTTGAGCTGATGTTACAGATTAAATGAATTGTAAGTCTTCTATTAACTCATCCATACAACTTGCTGATGCATGGAAGAGGCTTTCCAATTTAAGCAATAATGAACCAAGCTTTTTCAAAGCAACATTTTGTGAAGGTCACTCTCCTCATTAAAATTAAAGAGAATATTTTCTGCAATATCTTTTGTGTCAATAACACTATCAGTACGATTACACACATCTGAAGCTCTCTCTATAACGGCACATTTAAAATCAGTTGCTAAATGAGGTGTATGTTTTCTGCTTTTGTGAGCTGCAAATGTTCCATACACATTTGTCCTAAAGTTACAATTGTTAAAACACATTTTAGTGTTTCTTGTTGACTCAGATGACATTGTTAATGAGCAAAAAAAAGTCATTTTCTGTTGTAAATCTGTTAGAGCCACAATTTTGAAAACAAAAACAAAGAAGCTCTCTGCTTATCGAAACGTCACGGCTGTGGTGTCTTGCCAAACGTGATTGCAGAGCACTGTGAGTCTTGAAGGTGCAGGGGCATTCATAGTGAAAATAGGGTTGTAACTGGTGGTGCCCTAAACAATTATGATCAAGTCTATAATGTTTTAAAAGGTCTCCTCTCTTCAAAACCTCTTTTGGACCAAATTGACATGCCCACTTCATGCCAGTCTACAAGAGGGAATAAGCAACAACAAAACTAACTCTGTAGTATGTGATCAACAACAGGGACCTAAAAGGAATATGAGACCACTGTACCAATCAGTATTAACATATACATTTATACACACCAATTAGCCATAGCCTGCCTAATATTGTGTAGGTGTAGGTAGCTCTGATTCATCAGCGCATGGACTCCACAAGACCTCTGAAAGTGTGTTGTGGTATCTGACACCAAGATCCTTTAAGTCCTGTATGGCTCAGGCTTGTTTGTCCACCTCACCCCAGATATGCTCAATCAGATTGAGATCTAGGGAATTTGGAGGCCAAGTTAACACTTTGAACTGTGCCATGTTTCTCAAACGATTCCTGACCAATGTTTGCAGTATTTCAGGGCACATTATCTTGCTAAAAGAGGTAAGTGCCATTAGGGAATACAGTTGCCATGAAGGGGTGTAATTGGTCTGCTTTGCTAGTCTGTAAAAATGCTTAGGTTGCACTGTTTACTTGCTGCCTAATATATCCCACCCTTTGGCATGTGCCACACTAATCAATGTTATTCAATGGCTGATCAGTGTATGCTATCCATCAGCTGCAACAAAGTTTAGGGATCTTGAATTATTCGTATACTATATATAGTGAAAATACATATAAAATTGATAGAGATCTTACTGTCACTTGGACAGTGTCCCCTGAACAAAAGCTTCCCCTAATCAGATATAATAAACATTTATGAGTTAATTTTTTGTACAAAGTCATAAAGTATACAATGTCTTAGTATGAGTGCTGACAGTCGTGGCCAAGTAATTGACTAGCTGGATAGTTAGCTAAATTATGAGTGACTGGCATGGCTTTGACCTGTTCCAATAATGATTTATTAATAATAATGATTTGCCTATGGAAAGTGACTATGCATCTCTTCTTTCTCTATGTTAATTAATAATTAGAAACCTAAAATATAGTGTGTTTAAAGAGTACTCCCTGGAGTCAAGCAGTGGAAATATCAGAAATGGTAACATAATGGTTTTAACCATTGCAGATTATTGAAAACTATAACAGCAATAAACACTACAGTATTCACTACGCAGTACTATATTTTATTATGCCTATTTGGTACATTTAACATTTAGTGGTGTCATTGTGTCTCCACATACTGTAATTAAATTATAGGCTTGCTTACAGTTTGCCACATGCATTGACTAACTTACATTGTAACATTAAGATACTAACATTAATATCAGACAGATTAAATAGGACATACTAATAACAGATAAACTGATATCTTTAATTCATGGATGCACATTGGACAGGCTAGTACACCTCCCTCGATTAGAATGCAGGCTTTGGATATGTTCATTTTGAAGGGTAGTGTGATACTATTTATAAACACGACCATGTGTTCTCACCACATAACCTTGCGTATTGCCTATTAAATTAGGCAGTTTGGTTGGTAAAACAGTATAAAGCAGTATGTTTGCCGGCGACGTTTTTTTGGGTAGTTTATTAAGAAAATATTTCTATTAGATTTTCTGATACTAGTCTACTTTCAAGAAACTGCATGACTGCAATTCTGGAAATCAAGCAACTAATTTACAGTAATATTCAAACACCCATGGCAATCATGTAAAAACCATCAATAATTAAATAATTCATATTTAATTTCTCTTTTAACTGTACATACACAATGTGCTTAAAATGCTCTCTCTCAGCCACTCCCGGTGCTAATCGCCGACACCTGTTCCACATTACCATTCCCCTATATAAGTTCCCGTTCCGACCCCATTGGCGGTCAGATTTATGAAGTCATGCTTAGTGATCATCCGGATTCCAGACCGCCAGCATTTCCTGCTGGTTCATGCTCCTGGTTCCAATCCTACGGATTCTACTCATGTTAGGGATTATACCTGTTCTACAGATTCTACTCGCGTTACAGATTATCCCTGCTTTACGGATTCCTCCCGCTGTACGGATCTTTACAGCGCATTTCGGTTTGTGACTCTCCCTGACTCTGGTTTGTGTTCTAAACTAAATAAACTATGATTGAGTTACTTCCGCTTCCTACGCATGGTCACTACCCTGACAGGTATTCTTAATTCTAGTAAACGTTGTCGTTTCTTTAAAGATATAGGCAATGTTTCTGCAAATTTCTCAATTGAATAAAAACACAAAATATTGAACTGAATTTATTCTTTTAATTAATCAAAGTCCAATAAGTAGCGTTATTTTTTCATTTTAATGAGCTTTACTGACCTCAAACTTTACTGACCTCAAAAAAATTTTTTTTTAGCATTTTATTCTAATTTTTTATAGTGAATTAGTGGGTTTGGTGAATATAGTAAATTGGTGAGTTATTGTTAAATGTGAGCCAAAATCATCAAAATTAAAGAAATAAGCACTTGAAATATTTCAGTCTGTGTGTGACAAATCTGTATAATATACAAGTTTCACTTTTTGTATTAAATTACTAAAATAAATTAACTTTTTAAGGATATTCTAATTTATTCAGATGTACATAAATATTTGTGCTGTTGGAAAGAAGTCTCATGTCAGAATGATATCAACTTGGATATCTGAGATATAACAATTTCCTGTTTGGCTTCTTTGTCATGATTATTTTTGTTGTTATTTTTAAGTACAAAAGTCTGATAATCTTCTTGCTTAAATTTAATTCATATTGAAACAAGTGACGCCTCCCTCCCAGATGCGCTGAACAACTTCTACACTTGGTTTGATGTGCAGAACAATGTGGCAGCAAGGAAGACCACCCCTCCTCCCAATGACCAGGTGCTCTGTTTATCCACAGCTAAAGTAAGCAAACACAGAAGTCTGCAGGACCAGGCAACATTTCATTTTCTTCCTTATGCCATCTCAGGGAGTTTTTTCTTGCCACAGTCGCCACCGGCTTGTTCATCAGGGACAGACTTACACTTATAAAGAACATCTTTTTCATTCTTTATCACCACATTATCTGTGTAAAGCTGCTTTGAGACAACGTTTATTGAAAAAAAAAAAGCTATACAAATAAAAATCAATTGAATCGAATTAAATTCATGGCAGAGTGCTCAGAGAATGTGCAGAACAGTTAGTGGATGTCTTCACTGACATCTTCAACATCTCCCTAAGCAGCACCATCATTCCTAATTGCCTGAAGACAATGATTATCATCCCTGTGCCAAATAAGTCTTCAGTCTCCTGCCTCAATGACTATTGTTCCGTCGCGTACACACCCATCATAAGGAAGTGCTTTGAGGTTTGTCATGAGGCACATCCAGACCCAGGTACCACACTCACTGGACCCCATGCAGTTTTCATATCGTCCAAACTGTTCCATGGAGGATGCCATCGCTACGACCCTCCACATGGCCCTCACCCACCTGGACAATAAGGACACATATGTACGAATTCATAGACTTCACTTTAGCATTCAACACAATCATCCCCTAGCACCTGATTGAGAAGCTGAGCCTGCTGGGTCTGAACACCTCCCTCTGCAACCGGATCCTCGACTTCCTGACTGGCCTGTCTGGTTCGAGAAAAGGATCTCCAGCACCACCACACTAAGCACTGGGGCCCTTAGGGCTGTGTGCTCTGCCCACTGCTGTTAATTTTGCTGACTCATGTTCGCCGATGACACGACTGTGGTCAGCATGCAGAGAGCAGGTGTAACAACTAAAGGTTTGGTGTAGAGTGTGGGAATGTAATTTTTAAATCATTGTTTTATTTTATTTTTCTGTATTGTGAACTATACATACACATAAACACGTTATCCATCTTTAGGAGATAAATGAACTAACAGCATAAATTACATAATGATGTAAAAACAAAGTGCTGGATGGAGGTTTGCCAACTCCTAATTAATCCGTCTCCTCCTTTGTTATAGTTATCTGGGCCAGGACAGCTACTTCCCTTATATGTTTTGTTTTTCCTTATCACCTGCCTGGTTTGTTCTCCTTCGGAGGGACTGCCCCCCTAAAATGTGTATAAAATCACAATGCTACGTTCTTAAAGTGAATTTGATGACTGCAGTGCAGGCTCGTATGCAATAAAGAATATTACTGAAAGATATCCAAGTCTCTTGGTCTTTGCTGGAAAAAGTTTACAATAGATCAGGTGTCGTGACCCGGATAGAGTTCTCTCACCTGTCGTCGAGGTTATTTCCAGCATTTCCAGTGTATGTTAACATTCTTTTTATTTGGTTTATCCTCTCTTTATCACGTAAAAAGTTTGTTTATCCTCTGTTTAAGCAGGGAAGGTTAACAGCATTTCCACTGTGTGTTAACAGATGTGGGTTATCCTCTGATTATCAGGAAAGAATTTGGTGTATCCTCTGTATTAGGCAGGGAAGGTTAACAGCATTAACATTGTGTTAACAGTTTTTTGGTTTTATACTCTGTTTTATTAAAGAAAGTTTGAGTGTATCCTCTAGTTTTATGGCAAGAACAACAACTGTGGTCATCTGTCTGTGGATAGAAATTCTAAAATCTTTATCCTAAAATGTTCTGCAAGAATGCTAGACCGATCCCCACAACTGAGAAAGGTGGACTAGATACTCCTCTGTGGTCTAATAATGAATTAAAATCAATGTTGGGAAAACACATGAATTCAATTATAGCAGAATCAGTCAGGAAAGATTTTACATGGAAATATAGAATTTATCCAGACAAAGTGTGGTCCATGGATGAATGTAAAAAGGTGCTTGGTGCATGTATCAGGAAGAAAAAATGTAAAAGGGATTATCTGTTGCCACAGAGAATTTTGTTTAACATTAGCACAAGAACACTGTCAGGGATCCACCTGCCACGCCCCTCCTCGGCGGCTGTCATGCTGCTGCTATCTCTGCCACACCCAGCTTTGATTAACTATGGACACCTGTCTCTCGTTACTGCTTTTCGTATATAAGCTACCGTTCCGACATCACCTGTGTCGGACCTACTTTTTGGCTACGGTGACCGACATAGTTCCAGACTATGCTATAAGCTGACTGGCTTTGTTGAATTCTGGGGCTAAAGTGAGTAATCTACTTGTAGTGGATACGGGCTTACTAGAGTTTAGTTGTTCGTATTCCTCTGGAAAACTGTCTTGTTGAATGTTACGAAAGAGAAGATGTTCTGCTGTCACATAGTCCTTAGCTGTAGGTATACTAGGTTGATCTAAATCACTTTGACTGTGTTGAACTGTGGCTTTAACAAGGTCTTTCCAAGAATTGTACTCACTGGGATCTAAGGGCTTTGATGTTTGTGTGACACCGCAGAATATACTGGCTCTCCTTTCCACTTTATCTTCAGGGGTTTTAAGGGGTGGCAGGATTGGCCAATCTGATTCATCTTGAAGTAAAGAGGGTGGGCCTCGACTCCACCTGTTTGGTGTAACAAGCTCTAGTCTTTCCATCTCTTCATTATATGCAACTGCTTTCGCGGAATCCTTCGCCAACCGCCGCTCTATACTTCTTAAATTGGGCATAACAGAGTCCTTAGAGGTACAGAGTTGTGGCATATTAGCTATGTGTGTGTGTGTGTGTGTGTGTGTGTGTGTGTGTGTGTATCTCGCTGAATAAACATGATAGAGTTACTTCCGCTTCCGACTCATGGTCACGACCCTGACAAACACACACAGCGTATTACCAAACTAAAAAAGCAAAACAAGGAATTAGGTGCTAAAGTATTTTCTTTCACTAAAAAGTTAGACGAAAAAAAGGCACCATAAAAGTTTATTTTTAATTTTTTAAACACCACAGGGTTATCCTATATCCTGGTTTACAGTCATTGTTACATCCTGAAGAAGATGTGTGTATTTTGATGATGCTAATGAACCAATTGATCAGGTAGATAAGGCATAAGGCATTTAAGTATGTGGTGCACAGAAAAAAGGTCAGAGTGGAGTAGAAGCGGTTGAAGTACTTCCTTCTGCACCTCCCTTAGTGCTAGTTCAGTCATTAAATCTCTAGATACTGAAACAATAGAGACTAGCTCAAAACCATCAGCACGTGCAAATTTTTCTGAATTTAGAGCATTGGCAAAAAAAAAATGCAACTGTATGACATGTCTTTATTTAAAATCTCTGTTATGTCTCAGGTTCAGAGTCAGAGTTTAAAAAATACTGTGAGTAATTCTAAGTTTGAAAATGGCAGGACACTTACTAGTCCTTAGCCCTGTGTTTTCTGTGATTGTTGTTTAATGTAGCACCTGTTTTTTTCTTTTTTTTTTTTTTTTGGGAGGGGGGTTTGCCTTAAAGTTATTACTGAATAAATGTATTTTATGTTTTAAACAGAAAGCACCTGCTCTGAGACCTGTGATTTCAATCCCACTCTCTTTCCCTCTTCCTCCAGCCCCAGCTCCAAGACCTTAAATTCCAAGCAAGTTGGGCCTTCATTGACTCTGATGCTATTAAGGAGCAGGACAGGCCTACTGTTAGGCGGCAGTGATGGAGGCAGAAGCCGAAGCACCAGCAAACAGAGTTTGTTTACAAAAAAGGCAAAGCCAACACAAATACTCGCTGTGATAGGGATTATCCGGTGGAGCGCGGCCCACAAAGTCCCGAACTGACGAGAGGCAGTCCGTAAATACAATCCAAGGTGCGCTTCGGGGGAAGCGCAGCGCAGAGGCAGCAACGAGGAAACGTAGCGCAGGAAGCGCGTGCATAGAAAACAATAACGGACGCCGGGCAAGGGTGAGTGAGAGGTTTATATGTGTGTGTGATAACGAGAGTCAGGTGTGTGTAATCAGTATGATGGCAAGGAGCTCCGTGTGGGCGGGGCACACACGGGAGAAGAAGCAGGGTGCTCCCTGACACCACCCCCTCCCCCAGGGGCGGCACTGGACGCCCTGACTCTGCGACGAGGCCGGCCCATTGCCCGGGGCGCCGGGCAGCGTGGGTGTGCGGCATGGAATTCCGCCAGCAGCACCAGGTCCAGCACATCCTGCCGGGACCCCCAAGACCGCTCCTCTGAACCGTACCCCTCCCAGTCCACCAGGTACTCAAGGCGACCCCCGCACCGACGGGAACCCAGGACCTCCTGCAGCGCGTAGACGCCAGGCTGATCCACGACCTCCGGCTGGACAGGCGCCGCGGGGTCACCTGGATGGTGAGAGACAGGCGAGACACAAGGCTTCAGTATGGACACATGAAAGGTGGGGTGTATGTGATACCTCGGTGGCAGATCCAGCCGGTAGGACACGTCGCTGATTCGTCTGGAGACCCTGAAGGGCCCGATGAACCGGGGGCTCAGCTTGCGGCACTGCAGCTTCAGCCTCAGGTCTTTCGCCGACAGCCACACCCGGGCCCCGGGACGGAAACGCTGGGACTCTAGTTGTCGGGCGTCAGCGTGCCTGCGGGTGTTGCGAAGGGCCCAACGCAGCTGGGTGTGGGCCGACTCCCAGACCTGGTTGCTCTCCCGGAACCAGGAATCCACCGAGGGCACATTGCTGGGCTCGTCCGACCATGGGAACAGAGGCGGTTGGTACCCCAGCACACACTGAAAAGGGGTGAGGCCCGTGGAGTCCTGGCGGAGCGAGTTCTGCGCGTACTCCGCCCATGGCAGGAAACGATACCAATCCCCCTGGTCCGGGCTGCAGTAGGCCCTCAAGTACCGGCTCAGCTCCTGAATCTTCCGTTCCGCCTAGCCGTTGGACTGCGGGTGGTAACCGGACGTCAGGTTCACAGACACCCCCAGGAGCCGGAAGAAAGCCCTTCAAACCCGTGACGTGAACTGAGGGCGGTAGGCAGACCCTTTAAGGGGATGAAACGGCAGGCCTTGGAGAAGCGGTCCACCACGACCAGGATGCACGTGTTACCACCCGACCGAGGCAGGTCGGTCACAAAGTCGATGCTCAGGTGGGACCAGGGGCGCTGAGGAACGGGGAGCGGCATCAGCTTACCTACGGGCAGGTGGCGTGGGACCTTGGACATGGCGCAGGTGGGACACCCCTGGACTTAACGGGTGATCTCCTCGGCCATCCTCGGCCACCAGTATTGTGTCTGGACAAGCTGGACCGTCCGTTTCTCGTCTGGGTGGCCTGTGCCCGGTCCCTCGTGGACCGACTGGATGAGCCCGCGCCGGCAGGTGGTGGGGACGAAGACACGCCCCTTGGGACGCCCTTCGGGACACCCCTCAGGGGCGGGCTCTCGGAGAGAGGCCGTGCGGATCTCATTGTTGATGTCCCAGACGATGGGCCCTACGACGAGTGCGGGAGGAAGGATGGGGTCTGGATCGCTGGGTTCCTCAGGCCCGAACATCCGGGAGAGGGCATTGGCCTTTCCGTTCAGGGCGCCGGCCCGATAGGTGATATGGAACCGGAACCGGGTGAAGAAGAGGGCCCAGCGAGCCTGTCTTGGGTTGAGTCTCCAGGCCTCCTGTAGGTACTGGAGGTTCTTGTGGTCAGTGACCACCGTGAACGGGTGCTCGGCTCCTTCCAGCCAGTGTCTCCACTCATCCAGAGCCAACTTGATGGCTAGGAGCTCATGGTTGCCGATGTCGTAGTTCTGCCTCTCCATCTCTCCAGCCGTGTTTCAGGGGTTCATGAACAAAGTACTTCCATTCGTCTCCTTCTCTGATGCGTACCAGGTTATAGGCGCTCCGGAGATCGAGCTTGGAGTGCCTCCCTTAGGTCCTCCAGAGCTGCTGGAACAAGCGGGAGGGGGTAAGGGAGAGGAGTGATCTGGGCGTTCAGCTGTCTGTAGTCGATGCAGGGACGAAGACCCCCGTCCTTCTTTCCCACGAAGAAAAAACTTGACGCCACTGGGGAGGAGGAGTGAGCGATGAAACCCTGGCGGAGAGTCCGCTGGACGTACTCCTCTATTGCCCGGTGTTCAGTAGCGGACAGGGGGTAGACTCGACCTTTGGGCAGCTTAGCTCCAGGGAGCAGGCCGATGAGGGGGGGGAGACGAGTGGCTGCCTGCGCACAGAACACGTCCTTGAACGCCCGCTATTCCTCGGGGATCTCCACCTGGGTCGCGGTCACGGCTTCTTCCACCCAGATGGCACCCACTGTGGCTTTGTGAACCTGTGACGGGAGCTGGGAGAGGCAGTGCTCCTTAGAGTGTGTACTCCACTCCAGGATGTCGCAGGGGTCCCAGGAGCACTTCGGGGCATGTTGTTGCAGCCATGGCCTCCCCAGGATCACGCTGACCGTTGGTTCGTCGAGAACCATGAACCGGATCTCCTCTCGATGGAACAATCCCACCTGCAGAGTGATGACCGGTGCACAGTACTTCACCCAATCCCGACCCAGCGGGCGTCCCTGGATGGTCTGGACGGCTAAGTCCTGGTAGCCCCTCTCTCGGGGGAGTCGTAGGCGGTCGAGGCAGGCTTGGGAGATGAAGTTCCCTACTGAGCCGGAGTCGACCAGAGCACGTACGCTTCCGCCTCCATCACTGCCGCCTAACAGAATAACGGACCTGAAAAGCACTAAAGAGCATTTCCCGGCTCTTACCTTACGATGGATCCACAACCCAGCACCTCATCCGATCCGGTTCGGGATCTCGTTGCCGCATTCCGAGCCGCCTTTCCATCCGCCACGGCTCGTCCTAACCCACCCGCAATCACCGGCAGTCCCATGCCGCTCCCGGCTGCTTTTACGGGAGAAGCTTCCGAATGTGTTCCCTGACCTGAAGACCCACTGGGGGACCTTTTATGAGAAGGCACAGTTTTATGGAGTGTTCAAAAATGTCATGAAAGCAACACAGCAGGACAAAGGTAATTACTGGCTTTGTTGACAATGTAGAATCCCATGAACATATTAATGTTTGTTTATATAACTCACTGCAGTAAGTCAAATGACTTTATGAATTTTGGTGTTATCAGTGAAGCCCTCAGTTGCCTTGATAAAGGCTTTATCAGATATGTTCCCTTCACCTGTGGCTTCAACCAAGAAGTTAGGACATGCAAGTGAAGCTATGTTTCACGTCCTTGAGATAAAAGCATATGAGCATGAATTAGAATTCTTATTACTTACTTCACCATAAGATACATTAAGTGTGAATTGACTTTGTGGTAATAATTATTTTTCTCTAAGTTTGTATCAGTCTGCAGAAGATCCAAACACCTTTCTTCAGACGAGACCCCTCTTCAGCCCTGTCGTGATTGTCTGCAAAACCAATTGCTTACTGGCCATTGGAACCATGCCAAAAGCAGACATCTATGCTAGCATGATGTATCTCATGGCATGTTATTATGCCTTTCACCTCACATATCCTAAGTGCATTGCCACACTGCCCTCTGTGCTCCAGACAGAAGTTCTCTTGGATGCCATCCATGACAAAGACATGACTATGTCATGTGAAAAGTTTATGATTAAGTGGAAGAAGTTCATTACTAACTAGGGCTGCACGGCACTATTTTTTTCATTTCTAGTCCCAAAACTCTATTACTCTATTACCCATAACATTACTCTTCTGCCCTTTTGCAGGCGTTTCAGTTGCCTCCGGACCAGGACCAGCAGACTAAAGAACAGCTTTTTTCCTAGAGCTGTCTCTTTACTGAACTCTGCCCTTCGCTGACACACGACCACATTTCCCCCCACACCTCACACTTCATTATTTCGCTAATGGACTGTCTGCACAAAAACTCATGCTCACTTGGACACTTGCTCATTTCTCACCTCTGTAATATGAAAATTTTACATTAATATTATAATATTAATGTATTTGTATTTTGTTATAATCAATGTATGTATGAAGTTTTTCCAAAGCTGAAACTGAGAATGTGATCAAGACAGCATGTCTGAAGCACAATGCCCTTGACAGGGCACTGTGCTCTCAGCTAAGCAAAACAGAGAAAGATAAAAGATTATCTTTGTACAAAATGGGAAAACATCTGTGTGCAAAATGCGTCACTAGGGAGAAGTGAACTGGAACAGCACGGGAAACAAATGATTTGTTTTATTATGGAGCAAATCAATCAGTATTATATTACAATGTCGTAATAAAAGAATTAATAATATTGTCTTAAACAGTGATTGAAAACAATTGATTATAATGCAATGTCGTAATTGAAAACAATTGGTTATAATGCAATGTCGTAATGGTGGTGTGATCTCGAAGGTCGAATGACAGCATAAAAACATTGTAGAAGGGTTTGATCGGCGCGCTTGTGCTCAGTGCAGCATTGTCTGACTGAGGGGCGTCTGTTTACTTCTGCAGAAGTAAATAAAATTGTCTATCTTTATTCTCATGTCGACTCTCTGTCTCTTTTCTCTGATTAATAGGACTAGAAAGCAAATTTTGAACTACACCTCACACTTTGTCATTGCACTAATGGACTGTTTACAAAAAACTATGCTCATTTGCACAACTACTCTTGTTACACAAAACTGTGACTGTTACAAAAAACATTGCTCATTTGCACACTACTCTCTTAGTATTGCTGCTCACCACCAACTTATTACCACTGTATATATACCCATTCTTCTGCTTATAATAATAGCAATATATTATGTTCACCGTTCACATCCTTTTGTAAATCTCTGTTTATAGTAATCTGTAAATCATGTCAATAGTACATATATACTCATCTGTATATTATTGTTCATAGTACATATCTATCCACCTGTATATTATATTCATAATACTCATATATTCATCTGTATATTATATTCATATATATATATATATATA
>JAAIIK010020256.1:997266-1017838 GCA_014706435.1 Silurus glanis
ATATATATATATATATATATATATATATATTCATCTGTATATATTCATCTGTATATTCATAGTACATATACATCTGTAAATTACTGTTTATAATACTATATTCAATTCAATTTAATTTATGTAAATCATGTAACACTATATATCCTGCACTTGCTGTTATTGCACTCTGGTTAGACCCAAACTGCATTTTGTTGCCTTGTACTTGTACATGTGTAATGACAATAAAGTTGAATCTAATCTAACAGAACTTGTATAGGCCAATTTGATATCATGTAATACATAGAAATAGCATTTCCTGTTTATTATAATAAGGTTTGAAACACTGTTACTTTGGTTATCTTGCCATATATCTTAATTTTGGTTTACTTGCCCACTAATGGCCTTTATGTTGGTTGCTACATTTTGAATGTTAATTGGTGGGTTTTTTATGTTTTCTGGCATCTGAAACTACTGAGAGCCTATAGAACCAGTCTAGATATAAAACCATACTGGTGATGGACAAAAACATGGCCAGAAATTAGCTTGTGTTGTTTTGTTGCATTCTTTGTTTTGCCCATATGCAGTTCATGCAGTTCATAATAAAAAGGTGACAAAAATGTATTAATGTATTTATTTAATTCTCTCTTATTATAAGCACAATATTTAGATTTTATTTAAAAAAAAATTATAGGATATAAAGCTTTGTTTCAAGATAGTTGTCAACCATTTAATTATAATTTAGGCATATTCTACTACAAATTGAAACCCAGCCATTAGGGAGGCACAAGCCAGTGCACTCTTAGTGCAGGTCTCAAGCCCGGATAAATGGGGAGGGTTGCGTTAGGAAGGGCATCCAGCGTAAAACATGTGCCAAATCAAATATGCGGGTCACGATTAAGAATTTCATACCGGATCGGTCGAGGCCCGGGTTAACAACGACCGCCACAGGTATCGTTAGCCAACAGGGTACCGGTGGAAATTGGGCTACTGTTGGCCGAAGGAGGAGAAGGAGAGGAGGAAGACGTCTACAGAGGCGACAGGGAAAGGAGAAGTGTAGGAGAGTGGAGGTTCGGGTTGGTACTTTAAATGTTGGCACTATGACTGGTAAAGGGAGAGAGATAGCTAATATGATGGAGAGGAGAAGGGTACATGTGTTGTGTGTTCAGGAGACCAAGTGGAAAGGGAGTAAGGCCAGGAACATTGGAGGTGGATTTAAACTGTTCTATCATGGTGTGGATGGAAAGAGAAATGGTGTAGGGGTGATTCTGAAGGAAGAGTACAGTAAGAGTGTAGTGGAGGTGAAGAGAGTTTGTGATAGGGTGATGATCGTGAAGGTGGAAGTTGAAGGAATGATGATAAATGTCATCAGTGCCTATGCTCCACAAGTCGGCTGTGAGATGGAGGAGAAGGAAAGATTCTGGAGTGAATTAGAAGAAGTGGTAGATGGTGTACCTAGAAATGAACGATTGGTGATTGGGGCAGACTTTAATGGACATGTAGGTGAGGGGAACAGAGGTGATGAGGAGGTGATGGGTAGGTATGGCCTAAAGGAGAGAAATGTGGAAGGGCAGATGGTGGTAGATTTTGCTAAAAGGATGGAAATGGCAGTGGTGAACACGTATTTTAAGAAGAAGGAGGATCATAGGGTGACCTATAAGAGTGGAGGAAGGTGCACACAGGTGGACTATGTTCTATGTAGGAGATGCAACCTGAAGGAGATTGGAGACTGTAAGGTGTTGGCAGGGGACAGTGTAGCTAGACAGCATCGGATGGTGGTCTGTAGGATGGTTTTGGAGGCGAAGAAAAAGAGGAGGAGAGTGAGGACTGAAAAAAGAATAAGATGGTGGAAGCTGAAGGAGGAAGAGTGTAGTGTGAGGTTCAGGGAAGAGGTCAGACAGAGGCTCGGTGGTGGTGAAGAGGTGCTGGATGATTGGGAAACTACTGCAGGAGTGATGAGGGAGGCAGCTAGAAAGGTTCTTGGTGTGACATCTGGAAATAGAAAGGAAGAGAAAGAGACATGGTGGTGGAATGAGGAAGTGCAGGAGCGCATAAGGGGAAAGAGGTTAACAAAACAGAAGTGGGATCAACAGGGTGATGAGAAAAGTAGGCAGGAGTACAAGGAGATGCGGCAGCAGGTAAAGAGGGATGTGGCGAAAGCCAAGGAAAAGGCATACGAGGAGCTGTATGAGAGGTTGAACACTAAGGAAGGAGAAAAGGATTTGTACCGATTGGCCAGGCAGAGAGATCGAGCTGGGAAGGATGTGTTGCAAGTTAGAGCAATAAAGGATGGAGATGGAAATGTGTTGACTAGTGAGGAGAGTGTGTTGAGAAGATGGAGGGAGTATTTTGAGCAGCTGATGAACGAGGAAAATGAGAGAGAGAGAAGGTTGGATGATGTGGAGTTAGTAAAGCAGGAAGTGGATAGGATTAGTAAGGAGGAAGTGAGAGCAGCGATTAAGAGGATGAAGAGTGGAAAGTCGGTTGGACCAGATGACATACCGGTAGAAGCATGGAAATGTTTAGGAGAGATGGCAGTGGAGTTTTTAACCAGATCGTTTAACAAGATTTTGGAAGGTGAGAAGATGCCTGAGGAATGGAGAAGGAGTGTGCTGGTACCGATCTTTAAGCATAAGGGAGACGTGCAGAGCTGCAGTAACTACAGGGGAATTAAGTTGATCAGTCACACCATGAAGTTATGGGAAAGAGTAGTGGAAGCCAGGTTGAGAGAAGAGGTGACCATCTGTGAGCAACAGTATGGTTTTATGCCGAGGAAGAGCACCACAGATGCCTTATTTGCTTTGAGAACGTTGATGGAGAAGTATAGAGAAGGACAGAAGGAGCTGCATTGTGTATTTGTGGATTTAGAGAAAGCGTACGACAGAGTGCCAAGAGAGGAGTTGTGGTATTGTATGAGGAAGTCAGGTGTGTCAGAGAAGTATGTGAGGGTGGTGCAGGACATGTATGAGGACAGTGTGACAGCAGTGAAGTGTGCGGTAGGAACGACAGACTGGTTCAAGGTGAAGGTTGGACTGCATCAAGGATCGGCCCTGAGCCCTTTCCTGTTTGCAGTGGTGATGGACAGGTTGACGGACGAGGTCAGACAGGAGTCTCCCTGGACTATGATGTTTGCGGATGATATTGTGATTTGTGGTGAGAGTAGTGAGCAGGTTGAGAAGAGCCTGGAGAGGTGGAGATATGCGCTGGAGAGGAGGGGAATGAAAGTCAGTAGGAGTAAGACAGAGTACATGTGTGTGAATGAGAGGGAGGGCAGTGGAGTGGTGCGGTTGCAGGGAGAAGAAGTGGAGAAGGTGGAGGAGTTCAGGTACCTGGGGTCAACAGTGCAAAGTAATGGAGAGTGTGTTATGGAAGTAAAGAAAAGAGTGCAGGCAGGGTGGAGTGGGTGGAGAAGAGTGACAGGAGTGATTTGTGATAGTAGAGTATCTGCAAGAATGAAAGGAAAAGTTTATAGGACTGTGGTGAGACCTGCGATGTTGTATGGTTTGGAGACAGTGGCATTGAGTAAAAGGCAGGAGGTGGAGCTGGAGGTAGCAGAGCTGAAGATGTTAAGGTTTTCGTTGGGAGTGACGAGGATGGACAAGATTAGAAATGAGTTTATTAGAGGGACAGTGCATGTTGGACGTTTTGGTGACAAGGTGAGGGAGGCGAGATTGAGATGGTTTGGACATGTGCAGAGGAGGGACATGAGTTATATTGGTAGGAGAATGCTGAGGATGGAGCCACCAGGTAGGAGGAAAAGAGGAAGACCAAGGAGGAGGTTCATGGATGTGGTGAGAGAAGACATGCAGGTAGTTGGTGTAAAAGAGGCAGATGTAGAGGACAGGGTGGTATGGAGACGGATGATCCGCTGTGGCGACCCCTAATGATAGCAGCCGAAAGAAAAGAAGAAGAAGATTCTACTACAAATTGAAAAAAATAATTCTTAGAACTTTTCTTAGTATTTAGATAAATGTGCTCGTTTTTAGTTTAGCTTTATTGGTTTTAAGGTATCATCCCTACATATCCAGCCTTATTTTTTGACAATGACATTAGCATTTGCTAAATTTAAGTACTTTTCCTATATATTGAGAAAACAATTCTTAAATCTTTTGTATTAAGAAAATTTATTTGTTTTCAGTCTGGCTGCACTAGTTTTAAGACATCTGTGGGTTGTTTGAGACTAGGTAAATGTACTTGTTTAAAAAATCTTGGCAAGGTAAATTTTCCTGTTCTGTTGGCAGAAAACTTGTACTCAAATTTACCCTGTTTTATTACTTTATTTTTATCTTGTTTTTGAAAGCTTACTTTTTGCAGTGCACTCTATGTTTGCACTTAGATCTTTGCAGAATTTCTGGCAGAAATCTGAGTTCAATGGAGCGTTGGACACACTGCACGTTTGGAAGAAAGGAAGAAAATTTGAGGAATTCAAGGAACAACACTAGTTAAAAATCTTGCACCAGGTTGATTCAGAGGTACTTCTTTTTAATGTTGACTTGTCATCTTGGAGTCATAATTTGAATAACTTTTAACGTTGTCATATACTTTGTCTCCCTTTTTCTAAATTTTTTTAGTTATCTAATGCAACATGTCCGCACAGCAGTACTCAAGGATCCTCCAGTCCTTCTGGGTGATGATCCAGATGAGTTTTTCAGGATTTGCTCTTCCTTCTATGTACCACTTAACTTTCCAGCCTTTCCCAACTTTCTTGACACGTGTTGCTGCCATCAATTTCAAAATGACTTTTTTTCTAAAAGATATTTCCTCAGTTTTAACATTTTTGTTTTTTTATGTTATATTGTGAATAAAAAATGGATTTATGAGAATTGCAAATCATTACATTTTGTTTTTATTTACATTTTACACAGTGTCTCAAAGTTTTGGGGTTGCAGTCACTTTCCTTATTTTTTTCCCTCTACTTTCAGATTCAGCTGCAAATTCAATCAAATTGATGTTGGCCTTCTTACACTTTTATCTGAAGACATGTCTGCCAAAGGTCCACATGCTCTTAATGTAAACTCTTCGAAGGCAATCATTCTGGAGGGATAGATTGTTGTGGATGATGTCCCAAATTTGCTACATGCTGTATTTGTATTTATTTTTTTATCTTTTTGCTTTGATTTATGCTCCAAATGTAGACTACCCTGAGACAATGAGGAACACATTTGATTTTATTCAGAGGGTATTTTTGTCCTTAGGTGGGAAGAACTTTAAACCCAATCTCCAAACTCTTTTAAAAAATCAGCTTTTAAGCTACATAGAAACAACCTAAACAGACTAAAAAGGGTCATCTGCTTTTTTTGTTGTTGTTGTTCCAGTCATTGTTGTTAAGTGATTGTTCCAAAATTGCTTTGTAACTGTTCTTTTATGTTTTAGATGCAAAATTTTGTTATTGTAATTGAAATGTCTATTTTTTTTATTAAAATAGATTGGGAATTTCAAACTTGTGTTGAGTGTTGACTTATAAAAACATGTTCAGTTTACTTAACAAACATGTGGAAACCGTTTGCATGTATTTTTGTTAAGTCTCCATAGCTTAAAATGGAATGTAGAGAAAAAAAGTATTTAATATGTTAGCTTTACAAAATAAAACATTGTTAGTTAAATTTATCAGTAACAGTATTTCAAATAGCATGGAAGGAGAGCCTCCTAAATTATATAAAAACTCTTAGTCCTACTAGATCAGCATATTTCTCCACCCTCATAGAAAATAACAACCATAATCCTAGATTTTTATTCAGCACGGTAGCAAAATTAACAGGAAATAAAATGCACACCATCATTAGGTAATAATGATTTCATGAACTTTTTTAATAATAAAGTTGGAAACATCAGGAAAGAAATCGAGAGGATTTAATATAAATCCAATCTATTTTACAAATAACCATGTAGACAGCAGTGTAATTATAACAGACAATCAATTACAATGTTTTACTCCTATTCAAGAGAACGACTTCATTTAATTTATTTCCTCATCAAAATCATCAACCTGCATTCTCGATCCCTTCGAGAGGTAATTGAACCTGTTTTAAAAAATAATTAAATTTTCCATCAGCACTGGTTAATCAAATCAAATCAAATCAAATCAAATTAAATCAAATCAAATCAAATTTTATTTGTCACATACACATACATAAAGGGTACGACATGCAGTGAAATGCTTATTACGACGGTCCGGCATGATGGAATAGGATGGGGAGAAAAATAATACAAAGAAAAAGAAGACTGATAAATAAAGTATAAAAACTATATCAAATAAAATATAAGAATATATATATATATATATATATATATATATATATATATATATATATGAAAGATAAAGATGAAGATCAGAGAGTCGCCATCAGAGAGGCTTGGAGGCGATCCGTCGCCCTGCGGGGAACCTGGAGGTAAGACGTCGCCCTGCGGGGAACCTGGGGGTGAGCCGTCGCTTTCAGGGAGACTTGGGGGCAAGCCGACGGCATCAGGGAGACTTGGGGGCGAGCCGACGCCTTCAGGGAGACTTGGGGGTGAGGCGACGCCTTCAGGGAGATTTGGGGGCAAAACGACGCCTTCAGGGAGACTTGGGGGCGAGACGACGCCCTGAGGAGAACTTAGGGGCGAGACGTCGCTTTCTGCGTAGCCCGGGGCGAGCTGTCGCCTTGTGGGGAACTTGGAGGCGGCGGTTCGACGTCCCCTTCGCGGCCAGGCGGTGGTGCAACATCCCTTTCACGGCCAGGCGGTGGTGCGATGTCCCTTTTGTGGCCAGGCAGTGGTGCGGCACCCTCGGCGGAAGACTGGAGCAGAGGGGCACCCTCGGGGGAACCCTGTGGCGGCGCGGAGCGCTCGGGGGAACTCTCTGGCGGCACGGAGCGCTCGGGGGAACTCTCTGGCGGCACGATCCGGCTTTGGGGAGTCTGACCCGCGTTGGGCGAATCCGCTTTCAATTTAGGTCGGTTCTTCTGTCAGGCTGATGACGCGGTAGCGGAAGTAAATCAATCATGTTTATTGAACTCAAAATATACACGTCATGAAGAACGACAAACCAAAGTAATCCGCTCAGAATGAGTAATCCAAAGGAAAGCAATATCCAAAAACGAAAGTAGACTCCAATGGCCAAGAGTAATCCACAAGGAGATGGAGTTAGGAGACAAAACCAGTGGGGAATGCTGGCGGTCGAGGATCCGCGGGATCACCAGCATGACCTTCAAGAACCGACAGCCTGTGACTCAAGAACAAGAGTTTATATAGTTGTTTCCTTACGAGTCACAGCTGTCGGGAATCAAAGCCAGCGCGGCATAGCGAAGGCAGTGTGACAGCTACCGAGGGGGGCATGGCAGGTGGATCCCTGACATTAACGGTCTCGCACCACAGTATCTGAGTGAACTTCTGTACCAGTATGATCCTCCATTCCTACTCAGATCAAAAGGTGCAGGCTATTTGTTGGTACCTCAAATAATGAAGAATACAGCAGGGGGCAGATATTTCTCTTACGAAGCCCCACAGTTATGGAACAACCTTCCAATCAGTGTTCGGGACTCAGACACAGTCTCAGTGTTCAAGTCGAGGTTGAAAACGTATTTATTTAGTCAAGTCTTTTATCAGTAGATTTTTCTTAGGTAAAGGAGCAGATCTGGAGGGATCATGGATATAGAGTGTTTCGTGAACTGGGATATTAGATTAGATTAGATTAGATTCAACTTTATTGTCATTACACATGTACAAGTACAAGGCAACGAAATGCAGTTTGGGTCTAACCAGAGTGCAATAACAGCAAGTGCAGGATATACAGTTTTTACATGATTTACATAGATAAATAGAATGATAATATAGACTATAAACAGTAGTTTAAAGATGTATATGTACTATAAATGTAGTATACAGATTAATATATATGTACTATGAAAATAATTACAGATGAATATGAATATATATGTACTATGAACAATAGTATACAGATGAAATTATATATATATATATGTATGTACTGTGAACATAATATACAGATGCCTATTATTATACACAGAGATTTACAGAAGGATGTGAGCGGTGAACATAATAAATTATTACTATGAACAGAGAACGGGTATATATACAATGGTAAATAATGATGAGCAGCAATACAAAGAAGAGCAGTGTGCAAATGAGCAAAGGTTTGTGCAAACAGTCCGTGCAATAACAAAGTGTGGGGTGAGAATGATCAGTGTTCCGGTGAGCACAAGTTTTTGAGTAGACAGTCCATTATAGAATAAGGAAGTGTGAGGAAAATGTGGTAGTGTATCAGTGAGTGGCAGAGTTCAGTAAAGAGACAGCTCTAGGAAAAAAGCTGTTCTTTAGTCGGCTGGTCCTGGTCCGGAGGCACCTGAAACGCCTGCCGGAGGGCAGAAGCGTAAACAGTCTATGGGCCGGATGAGAGGAATCCTTAAGAATGCTGCGAGCTCGACGCAGACAGCGTTTCTTTTGAATGTCCTCCATGGCTGGGAGTGAAGTCCCTGTGATGCGCTGGGCAGTTTTCACCACCCGCTGCAGTGCCTTACGCTCTGCAACAGAGCAGCTCCCATACCAGACTGTGACACAGCTGGTCAGGATGCTTTCTACTGCGCAGCGGTAGAAGTTCACCAGGATATCCGAGGAGAGCTGATTTTTCTTGAGTGTCCTCAGGAAAAAGAGGCGCTGGTGAGCCTTCTTGACTAGGCTGGAGGTGTTGATAGCCCAGGACAGGTCCGCCGAGATGTGGATCCCCAGGAACTTGAAACTGGAGACGCGCTCAACAGCCATCCCATTGATGTGGGTGGTGTCATGTGTGCCTCTTGTCTCCTTCCTGAAGTCCACAATAAGCTCCTTTGTCTTGGAGGTGTTAAGGAGCAGGTTATTGTTACTGCACCATGTGGCTAGGTGCTGGATCTCCTCCCTGTAGGCAGTCTCATCATTATTGGTGATGAGACCGATCACGGTAGTGTCATCTGCAAACTTGATGATGGAGTTAGATCCATTCACAGGCCTGCAGTCGGAGGTGAAGAGGGAGTAGAGGAAGGGGCTCAGCACACAGCCCTGTGGTACACCAGTGTTGAGTGTGATGGTGTTGGAGCAGATGGAGCCAGATCGAACCTGCTGGGGTCTGTTGGTCAGAAAGTCCATGACCCAGTTGCAGGTGAAGGTGTTAATGCCCAGATCTACAAGTTTGGCTATTAACTTGGATGGAATGATGGTATTGAATGCTGAGCTGAAGTCAACAAACAGCATACGTGCATAAGTGTTTTTATTGTCCAAGTGTGTGAGCACAGAGTGCAGTGCCATGGAAACTGCATCTTCTGTGCTCCTATTGCTTCGGTAGGCAAACTGGTGAGGGTCTAATATGGATGGCAGAGAGTCCTTCAGGTGAGCCAGGACCAGCCGCTCAAAGCACTTCATGACAATGGGTGTCAGTGCTACAGGGCGGTAGTCGTTCAGGCACGTTGGGCTGGAGTGTTTCGGCACTGGCACAATGGAGGTGCGTTTAAAGCAAGTGGGAACAGCTGCTTGGGCAAGAGACAGGTTGAAGATGTCGGTAAAGACCCCAGCGAGCTGCACAGCACATGCTCTGAGTACGCGTCCAGGGATGTTGTCTGGTCCAGCGGCTTTGTGTGCGCTGATCCGGCTCAGTGCACTGCAGACATCTGTGGAGGAGAGTGTGAATGGAGAGTGATCACCCGAGTGTTTGAGCTTTGTGGCAGTTTCTCTGTTGTCTCTCTCAAAGCGAGCATAGAAGTCATTAAGCTCATTCAAGAAGAGAACATCAGTGGCAGCGGGGGTGGAGTGGGAGGATTTGTAATCACTGATGGCCTGGATGCCTTGCCACATGCGTCGAGGTTCAGAGTTGTGAAAATGTTCCTCTATCTTTTGTTTGTAGCATTGCTTGGCCTCTTTGATGCCCCTCTTCAGGTTAGCTCTGGATGTGCTACAGGCTTGAGCGTCGCCTGACCTGAAGGCAGTAGTGCGTGCCTTCAGCAGGAGGCGCACCTCCTTGTTCATCCATGGCTTCTGATTTGGGTATGTGATGATCTGTTTCTGAGTAGTAACACTGTCTATGGTTGAACTGATGTAATCCAGTACAGAGGAGGTGTAGCAGTTGATGTCTGTGTGAGAGTCACTGGTGGCCTGAGAAGCAAATGTACTCCAGTCTGTGTGTGAAAACCTTTCCTGAAGTGTGAAATCTGCCTCTACGGGCCACACCTTGATGGTTCTCACTGATGGCTTTACCCGGTTGATGAGGGGTGCATATTTGGGGGTGAGAAACAGAGAAAGGTGATCTGACTGTCCCAGGTGGGGGAGGGGGGTCGCAACGTATGCTCCAGCCATGTTTGTGTATACTATATATTTGTATGCTGTCGTCCCCTCACTCTCTCATGTTCACTCAGGTTTGTTGATGGTGGTGTGGTGGGTCGTCTCTTATCCCAGAGATCCCTCACTCAGGCAAGACTCGCTATGGCAGCATAGCTAAAAGGGAGAACCAGAAGGTAACACCAACCTTCTGGTTCTCCCTTTTAGCTATGCTGCCATAGCGAGTCTTGCCTGAGTCCAAACTGCACCCCTCTTCTCTCTCTCTCTCTCTCTCTCTCTCTCTCTCTTTCTCTTTCTCAGTCGAGTTAAACATGCACCTGAGGTTCCAGTGACCACTGTTTCTGCACCTCTTCCCTCCGTGGATCTTCCCACTTCATCCAGGCCTGCCCCTTGATAGTGTTCTCATTAATTGGAGGCCACTCTGTGCAGCTGGGGACGGTTTCTCATCAACGCCTTGGGTGGTTGATGAAATTCCGGAGTAAGAACGGGAGCTTTGAGGATAGATTTGGACTGTAGTTAATGTCAACAGACTGCTACATTGACTCAGGACTACAGTTTGCTTCTGATCACCATCACTGTACCCCGCAACATTGTATATCTTTAATAATTGGACATTCGGTGCAACCCAGACGAGGATGGGTTCCCTCTTGAGTCTGGTTCTTCTCAAGGTTTCATCCTTTGCCATCTCGGGGAGTTTTTCCTTGCCACAGTCCCCACTGGCTTGCTCATCAGGGACAAACTTACTTATAAAGAACATATTAATTTTTTTTATCACCACATTATCTGTGTAAAGCTACCTTGAGACAATGTTCATTGTTAAAAGCGCTATACAAATAAAAATTTATTGAATTGAATAGGATTAGTAAGGAGGAAGTGAGAACAGCATTTAAGTAGATGAAGAGTGGAAAGTTGGTTGGACCAGATGACATACCAGGAGAAGCATGGAGATGTTTAGGAGAGATGGCAATGGCGTTTTTAACCAGATTGTCCAACAAAATTTTGGAAAGTGAGAGGATGCCTGAGGAATGGAGAAGGAGTGTGCTGGTACCGATCTTTAAGAATAAGGGAGATGTGCAGACCTGCAGTAACTACAGGGGAATAAATTTGATCAGTCACACCATGAAGTTATGGGAAAGAGTAGTGGAAGCCAGGCTGAGGAAAGAGGTGACCATCTGTAAGCAACAGTATGGTTTCATGCCGAGGAAGAGCACCACTGATGCATTATTTGCTTTGGGAATGTTGATGAAGAATTATAGAGAAAGTCAGAAGGAGTAGCATTGTATGTTTGTGGATTTAGAGAAAGTGTACGACAGGGTGCCGAGAGAGGAGTTGTGGTATTGTATGAGGAAGTCAGGTGTGGCATAGAAGTATGCAAGGGTGGTGCAGGACATGTATGAGGACAGTGTGATAGCAGTGAAGTGTGTGTAGCAAGGACAGACTGGTTCAAGGTGGAGGTTTGACTGCATCAGGGATCGGCTCTGAGCTCTTTCCTGTTTGCAGTGGTGATGGACAGGTTGACGGACAAGGTCAGACAGGAGTCTCCATGGTCTATGATGTTTGCAGATGATGATGTTATTTATGGTGAGAGTAGGGAGCAGGTTGAAAGAGCCTGGAGAGGTGGAGGTACATGCTGGAGAGAAGGGGAATGAAAGTCAGTAGGAGTAAGACAGAGTACATGTGTGTGAATGAGACGGGGGGCAGTGGAGGGGTGCGGTTGCAGGGAGAAGAGGTGGTGAAGGTGGAGGAGTTCAGGTACCTGGGGTCAGTTTTGCAAAGTAATGAAGAGTGTGTTAGAGAAGTGAAAAAAAGGGTGCAGGCAGGGTGGAGTGGTTGGAGAAGAGTGGCAGGAGTGATTTTTGATTGAAGTGTATCTGCAATAGAGAAAGAGAAAGTTTATAGAACTGTAGTGCTACATTAAACAACATAGAGCTACAACACGCAACATAAAGCTACATAAAGTGCATCGAGTGCAAACAGAGCAGACAGAAAACTGCAGACAGACAACACAAGACAGTGTGGGATGAATACGAACAGAAAATACAAAATAGAACCGACAAGTAAACCTACTGTATAATCTGATTGTACAGTACTGTGCAAAAGAGGACTATAAAGGACTATGAACAAAGAGTATCTGTTAACATGAACACAATGCAGTGCAAAAACAGTCAAGTCAAGTCAAGTTTATTTATATAGCGCTTTTCACAACAGACATTGTCTCAAAGCAGCTTTACAGAAATCAACAGTCAAGGTGAATGGTGTGCATTTATCCCTGATGAGCAAGCCATGGCGACTGTGGCAAGGAAAAACTCCCTTAGATGTTATGAGGAAGAAACCTTGAGAGGAACCAGACTCAAAAGGGGAACCCATCCTCATTTGGGTGACATCAAGAGTTTGATCATAAATCTATCAACAATACAGAACACTGGAGAGAGAGAACTAACATGAGTACTGGAGTCTAAGATTATAAGTAAATGTTCTTTCTACAGTCTTTGGTATAAAAGTAGGAGCTACTGAGCTCAACATTTGTGATCATCACAGATCCAGCAACAGCTTCTCCATGCCAGAGCCTTTAAACACTCCAGGAGGTCCAATGTCAAAACTCCACACATGTAGTGGGATCCAATTGGCACTGGTATGTCTCTAGATGGTTCAGGATGTTTGCGAGCAGATGCAGCAGTCGAGAGGTGCAAAAAAACAGCATGTAAACAGTATAATATGATTAAATATAATAAATAAATGGTGGTGGAATGGATTGAGATGAGTAACGACTGTTTAGTATAGGTTGTACAGTTCAGTAACACACAGTTGAGTGAGTGAGTGTGTGTGTGTGTGTGTGTGTGTGAGTTTTATTATCAGTTCAGTTCTGTGTTGAGAAACTTGACGATGTGGTTTGAGCTGTGCATTGCTACACAGTCGTGAGTTAGCAGAGTGAACAGCAGTGGGCTGAGCACACAGCCGTGAGGGGCCCCACTGGTCAGTGTGGTGGTGGAGATGGTGATCACTCTCATTGATCAGTGGTCAGTGGTGAATTCCCATGGTAAATAAAATGGACTGTATCTTAGTCACGAACTCCACTAGCGATGAGCAAAAGCAGGAGACAAGCAGAGTTCTTGCACCATTCTGTGTTGATATGAACACACACGCCACCCGTGAGTGTTAACACACAGAGCTGCGTTTCTGTCGGCACAAAACGTGGTAAGCCCATCTAGCTGGATGGCGGCATCCGGAACTCTGTCGCTGAGCTACGTCTCCATGAAAACAAAGACGCAGCAGTCTCTAAACTCTCGCGGCGTGGTCCGCTGTAGTCGAATGTAATCCAATTTATTGTCCAGGGAGCAGACATTTGAAAGTAGAATTGACAGGAGGACGGCCATCTGGGGTTAGCCTTTAGCCTAGCAAGGACACCCGCCTGATTGCGGCGCTTCCACTTCCTCTCCCACCGCTTCTGTTGTCTCCTCTCCAACCAGCAAAATACCTGAAAGCAAAACAGACGCAACATCGACTGAAAGTTTGCAACCTCCCAGAGATTAAATCGTGTAAGAGGTGCTTGCTAACGTTTCTGTGAGGAACAAAAAAAACACTTCATACATTATGAAAACATTTTTTTTTAATTAAGTAAAACTGATTTTCTTTGTGGAATTTTGATGGTAAATGTATTTTTAAGGGAAACACTCTCAGATGGTGGATTTGTATAAGAATCTCACCACCCCTCATCCGGCGGTATCCGACTATCGGAGACACCGTTGGGGTGGAAAGATTATCAGCCTAAACCCCCACCTTTGCATCGTTTGCCATGTTGGTACCGTCAGCATTCACAATTATGCAGGCAAGTTGTAAATAGTGTTGTTCATGTCCATGTAATCCTCACCGTTTCTAGCCACGAAGAAATCCAGGGGTCTGTTGTCAGTCAAAGCAGAAAGTGGAGGTATTTCGACATAAGTGTAGTTTTCAATACTTGTTTGGGTATAAGGTTTTGTGAAAATATAAATTTCTGGCTTGGAACACTCTGACAATAGACTGTGTAAGAAAAAATTATGTTAGGAAATGGCTGCTTGTTGCCTCTCTGCTTGGCCTTTTTAAGACTGGGTACGGTTTTAGTTATCTTGTGTCTTTTATTCGGGTCCGTGTGTCGATGTCCTGGGGGTCTATTAGGTCGTTTGCGCACAATCTTGAGGCCCAATCTGTCCTGATTCCAGTTTTGTGACTTGTACATTATGTTGCTTACTACATCAGCATATCCCTATCCATAATTTTTTTTTTTTATTATCAATTTGTTTTACAGATGGAACGAATGTCTAGCGAGTCTGAAGTGTAGTTTAGCTATGTTTTGACTTTAATCGATATATATTAGTAATGTAGTTCTTGGCGAGAGGTGCGTAATGTGGCTTATCATATGTAATAGTGACGACTTTGTTGATTTCACCCGTTATATGTACGCACCTTAGTAACAGAACAAAGCTGTCATCGACTCGCTGATACTTATATGTATTGTTTAACAACCGTTTTGTCAAGCTGTAGCATCAATAATGATCAACACTGATATAGTCTATTATAATTTTAAAACATTAAGTCTTCTATAAGGTAATCAATGCCTTTTAGCTGCAAAAACATTCTATTTTCTAAACATATTAAAAACAAATTTCAGATACATAGGTTAAGATGTACATTATATGACTAGTTTTACATTGAAAAGTTTTAGCAAAGGTTGTGGTTAATACTTGTACATACATTCTCACACATTGTTCATTAGCAAATCTAGTTAAAAAAAACATCTTTATTAACAGAAGGATGGTTAGTAAAATACTTTTGTTGAAGAGCAGAGGTGGGCTCAGTTTTCAGATGTTTCTCTTAGTCAAAATCGATGTGGCATGCTTTGATGTATGTGGCTGGTCAGGGGGTTCCAAAGATGTGTAAAAGCTCCAGTAGTCCACAATGTCTTCATACTCCTAGTCGGAGCAAAATTCCTTTGTTCTGTCTTTAACTTCGTTTAAAACAGTTCTGATGTGCTGCTCAACCCTACCAATCGCAGATGGTAGCTTCTGCGATACCTTTAATTTTTTCAAAGGATGGAGTGTGTTGGATACCACACCGTTTCAGACCTTTTAGCCAGCATGTATTTCAACGAAGGTTTGAACAGTTTTTTTTTCACCAATCTGTAGGCATTCATGTGCAGATTGTACTTGTCAGGATCCGACAAGCATGAGTGCTGCCATTGACTCAGGTGATCAATTGCACAGCCGTGGCAGTTGTCTTTCAGATCTTGGTCGATAATTCTGTCCAGCAGTTCTCCAGTCACAGCACGGATGATGGAAATGCAACCATCACTTTCATCATTCGAAGACAGATAGGAAAGATTTGTTTTTCCAAGGGTTTCACCAGTGTTTTTGTTGTCATCATTAGAACCAGAAATGTCTCTATAATTATCCACGTTGGTGAACAAGTTGTAAAAATAAGGCCTGTATTTGTGAGCCACACTGCCTGCTGATATTCCGAACTCAAACATCGTCTCATTTATTCAGTGTTAGGGGAGTCTTGGGAGAAGGTTTGGATTTGTAATATTGTTTCATCAGAAGAGATCGTATTAGTTCAGCCATTTCCATTGATATTTTTCACTTTTTTATATAGTTTGTCGATTCTTGTAAAGTAGCATTGCAGAACATTCATAGATCCAGCCATTGCAGAAATTTGCAGGAAAACTTGGTTCTCTGTGAACTCTGTTGCTCTGATGAGGTATGTCTAAAAATTCGTTTGTAGTGCTCTGGTAAAAAGAAATCCATTCTAACAACGTAGTCAAAGTCTGTGTACCATTCACGAAACTTTCTCCAGTCACGCTCGTCAAATGTTACTGTCTCTGTAGCTGTACCTAATAACCTTAAAAGCATCACCTCACCTCTTTTTCTGCACACAAAAAAATACCACCTATACATCCATCAGCCAGTGACCAATATTGAACATTTTCATGCTCAGAAAATTTGAGCAAATCTTGCCAAAGTACATTGAAACTTCTTCGGGGTGATTGGGCAACCTGGCATAGCTGTGATCAAAAATCAGTCTTGTTTTAAATGCTGAGAAGTAACGTATATATAAAGAGTAAATGAGTTGTGCGTGCATGCGATTGTGTATAGGGGTGTGTGTGTTTGTCTGTATTCAATTCTTTTTCTTAACAACTGGGGTGGAATTCAGGCTTTATCACACTAATGGAACATGGAACACTTAAAAAGATCAACTTTTTTACATACAACAATAACCCCCCCTCTTTGTCTTATAGCTGGCAACATTAAGTTACAACAAACTAAACTTATTGAGTCAAGAGAATTCTTGAGTACTCTACACCTGTCGATGTTTAACGTTAACTTCCAAGGTGGGATTCAGACCCTAACACACTAATTGAACAGATGACACCTTTATGTGTCTGCATGTGTGTGATTGTGTGTAGGTGTGTGTGTTTCATTTTTTATTTTTTTTCCTTTCTTAACAACTGGGGTGGGATTCTGGCCCCAACACACTGATGGAACATCAACACTTAAAAGACTTTTCACATACAGCTATCTGTTTGGGATGGAGAGTCAGAGACTTGAGGGATGCGAAACCAACCAGTATGATAGCCACATTCTTGGTGTAGCCAGGCAAGCACCTTCCAGTAGGGGTGTGGTTGGCTAATTATCCCAAGACTTTTTAAGCAGGCACTGGGCAAGAGGCCTCGTAATGTGGGCCCTATTTTGAAAGCACATGGGCTATAGTGCTGCTTTGTTTGTTTGTGTTTGAAGTCGCCCTAGAGGAGATGCAGATAAATTGAGCAATGCTGACTGTGTATGTTGACAGCTGCTGGTGTAGATCTGGATAAATGTTTGAACATCAACTGATTGTTATATCTGCTATCTGCCAATGAAGATTTGTCAATTGCTGTTTCTCCCGTGTTGTTTTTGTTTGGTCCCCTGGTTGGCCGGTCTCAGGAGTGTGCTGCATGGTGGCAGCATGTGTATTGTGTGAATTGTTTGTGTACGAGTCCGGTTGGCCAGGGCTTTGTTTTTTTGTATTCTTTTATTTGTATTGATGATACCTTCCCAGCCTTATGTCGCCAGCTTAACTCAGGGTGCTTGTCTTTTGTGTGCGTGTGTGCATCCCTTTGTGTATAGGATTTAAGTTTGCTGTGTTTTCTTTTGTAGTTGTGAGTGAAGGGTTATGTTTTAAGTTGTGTATTATTATTTTAATTGTGGTTATTGCCTTTTGAGTGTTTAATGTAAGAGGGATGTCCCCCTATGCCTAAAGGTTTGCCGCACGCAACGAAAGCAGTTATCATAGCGAGAGAGTTGAGCTGGCTGTTAACCTCTTTGAGAGCTGGGACTAATTCTGGATGAGCTACTGGTATCAATTATTTAATGTTTAGGTGTTTGATTATGTATATTATTCTCTGTCCTATTTTGCAATAAATTTTTGTACCTTAGCCATCTGAAGGGTTTCGTTTTTGGGCCCATGCTCTAAACAGGTTTCTTTCTCCTTCGAATTAGTTTCGAAGGGGTGGCGTAGTTGCTACATTGGGTTAGGTGCAGGTGTAGAAGACAGCAGAGTGTCAAGAAACAGTGCATTTTCAGTACCAACATGCGTTAGCAGAAAAAGGCGATTTTAAGCGAGATTGTGTGCCTTGTGGAAGTTCACGCTATACAGGGATGGGCCTGGCTGGAATATAACAGCATGCAAACAGGAATTGGGAAAAATTAGATGGTTCTTAGTTTTTTTTAGTCCAACCCTAACTAGGCTGAAGTTAATAGGACTAAAAATTATTAAACAAACCCCTAAATGATGTATTGAAGAAGGAAGTTTCTGAGATAATGGTAACAGGGAGTTTCCAAATTTAATTGAGGGATGCTCAATGTGTATAAATGAAGATTTTGCCACTGGTTTTCAGACTTTCTCTGACATGCCAGAAGTATGCTTTTAGAGGTAATTGTGGTTTTACTGCAATAAACTCTACTTTGCTTTTCCTTATCCATGGTTCTAGGAGTCTTTTTTGATAAGGATAATTTTTGAGACATTATTGGTAACAGAAAAGCCCAGCTATTGTCGTCGCTTTTTTTTTTTGCACCGACAGTAGTTAATGTGCAGCTTGTATAGCAGTATAGATTTACTGTCCTCTGAAAATAACTCAACATACAGCCATTATTCTCAAAATAGGTGTAGAAGCTTGTTTTAAAAATCAGACGTATGAGTGCTGCCAGCATTGCTTTACAGATTGCAGATGCAGAAGGTCTGTCAGTCAGTGCTCTGACCATACGCCGCACACTGCAACAAGCCGGTTTGCATGGCCATCGTCCCAGATAGAAGCCTCTTCTGAAACTGTCTCACAAGAAGCCCCTAAAACAGTTTGCTGAAGACAACCTTTACAAGAGCATGAATTACTGAAACCAGGTCCTGTGGTCTGATGAAACTAAGATAAACGTGTTTGGCTCACATGGTGTCCATTATGTGTGGTGACACCCTGGTGAGGAGTACCAAGAAAATTGTGTCAAGTCCTACAGTCAAGCATGGTGGTGGTAGCATCATGGGCTGAGGCTGCATGAGTGCTGCTGGTGCTGGGCAGCTGTTTAAGGGGAAAATAAAAAATTTATTTTAACATGTACTTTGACATTTCGAAGCAAAACCTGATGCCCTTTCATCAGAAACTGGACCGAATGGCAGCTTTCCAACATGAAAACTAAACCAAGCACACCGCCAAAATGACAACTGCCTTGCTAAATGTGAGGGTGATGGAGTGGCTAAGTATGTCTATAGACCTGAACCCTATTGAGCACTTGTGAGGCATCCTCAAGCAGAAGGTAGAGAGCACCATGTGTCTTACATGCAGCAGCTCTGGCTAGGTGGATGTCCTGCATCATTAATAAACAAGCTTCAGTTAGTTCAGAATGCGGCAGCAAGAGTTCTTACTAGGTCAAGAAAATATGATCATATAACCCCAATCTTATCGTCCCTACATTGGCTTCCTGTTAAGTTTCGAATAGACTACAAACTACTACTTCTTACTTATAAAGCACTAAATGGTTTGGCCCATGTATCTCTCCAGTCTTCTAACACGCTACAATCCGTCACGCTCCCTCAGATCTCAAAACTCTGGGCTTCTAGTAGTTCCTAGAATAGCAAAGTCCACAAAAGGCGGTAGATCATTCTCACATTTAGCTCCCCAACTCTGGAATAGTCTTCCTGACAGTGTTCGGGGCTCAGACACACTCACCCAGTTTAAGTGCAGATTAAAAACATATCTTTTTAGCAAAGCCTACACATAACACACATCACATCATAACCTTGTGCTCCAGAACATCTGATCACATGCACATTATCAACTTGTGCTGTTAATATCATGAACAGCAGCTACGCTAATTCCTCTCCACTGCTTCTCTTTCTCTCCCCATCCCGAGGCTTTCTGAGGTTTGGCCAGCTCCAGTCACGTCCCACCTCGTGAAGATTATGGACCTATGGGTGATCATGGAGAAGTAGATGCCGAACTCGCAAACATCCCGAACCATCTACAGACGTACGAGTGCCAATTGGATCCCACTACATGTGTGGCATTGGACCTCCTGGAGTGTTTAAAGGCTCTGGCATGGAGAAGCTGATGCTGGATCTATGATGATCACAAATGTTGAGCTCAGTAGCTCCTACTTTTATACCAAAGACTGTAGAAAGAACATTACTTATAATCTTATACTCCAGTACTCATGTTAGTTCTCACTCTCCAGTGTTCTGTATTGTTGAAAGATTTATGATCAAACTCTTGATGTCACCCATATGAGGATGGGTTCCCCTTTTGAGTCTGGTTCCTCTTAAGGTTTCTTCCTCATAACATCTAAGGGAGTTTTTCCTTGCCACTGTCGCCACGGCTTGCTCATCAGGGACAAACGCACACCATTCACCTTGACTGTTGATTTCTGTAAAGCTGCTTTGAGACAATGTCTGTTGTGAAAAGCGCTATACAAATAAACTTGACTTGACTTGACTTGACTCTGTGATATCATTATGGAGGAGTGTAAGAGGATCCCAACATCAACCTGTGCATCTCTGGTGAATTCCACGCCAAGGAGGATTATTGCAGTGCTAGATAACAAAATATTGACACGTTGGACACAGTTTTGAAGTTCACTTAGGGTGTACTCATTTTTTTGCCAGCTATTTTGACAATAATGGCTGTATGTTGAGCTATTTTTAGAAGACAAGTAAATCTATACTGCTATACAATCTGCACATTGACTACTTTAAAGTACAGTGAGGAAAATAAGTATTTGAACACCCTGCTATTTTGCAAGTT
>JAAIIK010020256.1:1018238-1034136 GCA_014706435.1 Silurus glanis
AACTTGCAAAATAGCAGGGTGTTCAAATACTTATTTTCCTCACTGTATATCCATATATTTCTCTAGTATTGTCCCTTAAGAAGATATAATAAAGTGATTGCTGAATTTTGAGGGGTGTACTCACTTTTGTGAGATACTGTATGCTATGACAGGCATATTTTCTATATTTAATCCAAATAGTAGGCATGTCATACTTTAAACAGTGACGTTTCGCAGGCCACAGTGCTATTTTATACCAGCACAATTCATGCCTTTGGTGGACAGCAACATGTCAAGCAAAACAATGTCCCCAGACTGTCTTCTATCTTTCCTCTACCCAGACACAAGCAAGTGACTCCTTTTCAGCAGTAGAGTAACTCATTTCTGCCTCTGATACTGTCTGCAATGTAAAGGCAATGACATGCTGCAAAATATCCGAGGGCATCTGAGTCAAAAATTAATCTAGGCCATAATCTGATGTGACGTGGTAGGCAGTTTAAAATTAACATTACATTAATTAAAATTAACAAGTCTAGTCTGTACATCTGCCCTTAACATTTTTCAAAACAGTTGATTAGCATAATTTGGAAGAACTTTTCTGAACCATGATGTAAGTTGCAGGAAAGAATGCAATGCACCCATGTCTTCTGCAATTGCAGTCAGATAAGCAGGGCAGGGGCACAAAACCTCTTTCGAAATGTCAAGGTGCAGAAGTTTGTTAAGAAACATTTGTTAAGTTTTCCCCAGACCAAGTTCAAACAATTGTTGAAGCACAGCTTCAAGGTGCTTCCCATGACTAGTCCCATGACTAAGATAGATTATGATGTCATCTTGGTACTTATTCACTCCTGGCAGGTCTTCAGGGACAGTTCTGATCATCTTCAAGAAGTTTAACAAACTGCTCTTTTTCCTCACAATTTCTACTTGTCACATCAAGAGCTGGGCAAATGTTATTATAGGCAAGGTGTTTTTCTGATCCACACTGTTATGGGCTGCAGAGGCACACATAGCTTCCCTTTTTGTCTCCTGTCTCGCTTTCATCTTGGCTTTCCTCAAATGCAGGTGCCGGTTCCACTAATTGGTGCATTATCAGGGATTTGCCACACCCCTCATGGAAGCAGATGTCTTCAAAGAGGCAGGGCATCAAGGATTAAAGGGCCATAACAGAGGGAATAAAAGGGTGTATAGCGAGAGAAGCAGAAAGTACAAGTTAATTCTGTGATTAATAACAGTGTCTCTAGTTTATTCTCTGGTGAATATCAACCACTTCTCCATTGTATATATCTTTTCATGTAACCTTACATCAACCCCTCCAACCTGCTGTTACTACTCGTTTCGAACATGCCACGTGGACGAGTAGCAACCCACTGTATTTTTGTACAGTTCAGGATGTACATAGGTAGGAAAGTTGTTGCTTGGTTGTTTATTTTGGCACTGTCACTGAGTCCATTTGTATGTTGTTAGCTCATAGATGGCAGGGTTTTATATAGTCCTGTTTATAACTAGTGTAAATGTTTATTATACATAGGAAAGTAAACTGAAACAAAAACTAGAACTGGGTCTCGTTTATGTCCTTTCTTTTAACTACCATCAGAAAAACATCATATGTTACTTCCCTTACACATTTAATATTGTTTATTTGTTTAAAGGCACACAGTGTTGCTAACGCTCTATAAGCGACCACATGCTGGCTAATATTTTCATCAGTTTCATAAACTCTCTGCAAGCCACAATATTAACTTTCTATCAAATATAGTTGGCAGCACAGTAGGTCTGGGAGCACGTAAAACAAGCACTGTCCCACCGGACCAAGACAAGATAGCAAATCTGAAAGCCTCCTTACATCTCACATCACTATGATTTGCAGCCTCATTTCAAACAAAACAGAACAAATGGAGGTGGGATCAGCACTAAAGCCCTTACTCTCATTGACAATTTGAGGCTAAAAAATTGAGCAGCAGTAATATTTCAAAACCAACAACTTTTTTTCACTGTTCAGAACCCCACCCACCCCCTTTAAACTTCTGTTACATTACTCAGGTTTTTTTCAGTAGCAACCCCTCTTAAGCTTATAATTGTCTATATTGCATTGAAACACAATGATTCATTCTAGCTCATATGATGCTAATGTGACTGTCTCTAAATGCTTGGTAAATGCCCAAGAGTTGTTTGCTTCTGTGACTGCAAGAACAAGGTAAATTGAAATGTCAATGTTCACGGATCCCTGAATATGATTATTCATACGAACTTCACGTCAATTAGGTAGTGTTAGCGCAGGTTGGTCAATTGGCTAATGCACGTTTAATTGCATTAGATTCTGCTAAATAATAATTTTAAATCCAAATTAGATTAAATAATTTCTATTTACTTCACAAGTTTATTTTATTTCAAATATCAATCAAAACACAGAACATGTAGATAGATTATAGCTACTGAAAGGCTCTTCAAAGTTTCTTTAAATGTACAGTAACATTACTTATTGTATTGTATACAAACTTATTGTGTAATTACATCTTATGCAATAAAGGATCGATGAGAAATGTATCAGGAAAATTGATTCCCCAGTTAGCTGAGAAAAATCAGAATGACTAATACATCAGCATGAGACTAACATTGTTTTCATGTGCATGCATATTGATGTTAAGCTTACAAATACATAATTAAACAAGTATATAGCAGACAGCTGAAACAATGTTTTTTATTATTATTATTATTATAGCTTTAATATTAATACAATTCCAGGGTAAACATCAATCATTGGAATCTAAAACACTAGCATTTGACGAAGTAAAATTAAGGATAGTACTAAAGAAAAAAAGTCATTCTATATTTCAAAAATTGATGTCTGCAAGCATATAAAAACTTATTTTAGCCTGTTAAAAATAAATGTCAACATATTACATTCACAATCTAAATCATTTGAATGTAAATTAACAATTCATTAAAACTCTCAAAACACAATTGTTAAATTGGGTGTTAAATTTACTGGCAGCTATTAGTGCACACTTTTGTTGAGGTACTGCACAAACATATTGGCTATCTGTCCAACGTTCTCTGCTGGGTGCATCTTGGTGTAACTGATGAACTGTCGCCGAAGTTTCCTCAGTTCAGCTAAGTTAAAGCTTCTTGTTACCTCTATGTGTTGTATAGGTTGAGGAAAACAACTCTGTAGTAAATATTGACAGAAGTAAATATAAACATTTGAATCCCATAAATATTACAGCAATATTAAGCATCATCAATTTACTGGTTTAGATTTATCACACACATACACTATACCAAAATATATATTTTTCCAAATGCATCCTTCCTCTGATGTATACCGATCAACTTTATTAAAAGGTCAATTCACTACACCACACGTCAAAATAAAATAATCTTTTACTTTTCATAGACTTCAGAAGCATTGTTGAATACTTTTAAAGAATGGCTAAATGGTGTGCCTAATACATCACACACAATTGTGTACTAATAATACTGAGCCATGCATTAGAAAATGTTTCTATCTAGAGTTGGAATAAGTTACTCAAATTTCCCTCTATAAAATTATTTTCGTTAAATCTTCCTAGGGAACTTCTATTTTGCTGATAGGTGCAACAAACGCTTATATATGAGCTGCTGCTATATCCATGCTAAGGTTTTCAGGGTCCCCCCCCCCCTTTATTCTTTGGTGCTAATCACCATTTTTCATGTGATCTTTTTCACAAACATTAAATCGATGTTTTGTCTTTCATTTTATACATGCAATTTTAATCTTTACTTTGAGTTTTTCAACATCTTTAAAGCCTGTATTTCTATTCTCTATAGTTTTTCTGGTTTCATATGTTAGATCAGTCGTCCCCAACCTTTTTTGCGCCACCGGTTTAATGTCAGACAATATTTTCACAGACTGGCCTTTAAGGTGTGGCGGATAAATACAAAATAAAATAATACGACCGGCATAAAAACGGGTATTTTATAAATATAATAATAAACGTGAATCCACTGTGTTGTTTTTTGTTCATTTTGCTCGCTTGGTGGTTTCAATTTAGTGGTAATGTATTGTGTTAGTGGCCGGAGCAGGTAAGACATGTGACCGAGGCATCTTCACGTGCATCAAGAGTGAGTCATAGACAGATGTGGTGGAGAGAATCCAGTAATTTTCCAAAATAAAACATCGTTCAGAATCAGATAATAAATAAAACGGAAATAATCTAAGTTATGTATTCTTTCTGTGCCGCCCGGTACCAGTTGACCCACGGACCGGTGCCGGTCCACGGCCCGCGGATTGGGGACCACTGTTTTAGAAGACACAGGCACATATCTGGTTCATGGTTATGCATTAAATGATAAAGTCTGGTACACACAAATACTTAACTGTAATATTAATATTACTTTAATTCATGAAGTCAATCAATTGTTACTTTTTTTTTATTTCTTATTATGAATTCTAAAAAGAAGCTTTTCTATGATCCCAAGTAACTAATGAGACTGATTAATTAAATTTACGGTGAAGAACCTATACAGCTTGTGTACAAACTGTATGATTTCTTATCATTACAATAATGTCAGCTGATATCCAGAGCAAAGACAAAAAAGAAAACTTGTAGCTTTTCTTAAAGTGAATTAATGACAGTGTCAGAAGCAGAGAATAGATTCTGGTAACTCCAGCGGTTTCACAACTTTTTTTTTGTAAACAAATCATAATGAGTTATGTGAGTACTAATGTATGGTAACATATGGCAAGCTACTTAGATGAAATGAAGCAATACAGTCTGTGAAACAATCATTGTGTTATAAATGCAGATATAGGCAAAAAGCATTTTCCTCCATGTGCATTACATATTTTTTTGGCAGCAGTTAAGAAAGGAATTTGGCTTCTTTTTGATTCGAAGGAAGTAAGTTTTTGCCTAATTTTCTCTGGTTGGCAGTTGAAGTGACAAGGCAGGAATTGGAGGGGGGAAACCCTCCAAAGAGAAGTTTAAAAAAATGCACATTATCCTGGCTAAATGTAACTTTTAACTGCCACTTTCGTAGCGCAAAACGTAAGTTCCTGCCAAAGATGGGTTAGCATAAAGACTGGACTCTGGAACAATTAAAGGTCATATGGTCTGATAAGTCCAGATTTACCCTGTTCCAGAGGTTTGGGCGCATCAGGTTAAGAAGAGAGGTGGATGAACTGATGCGTCCATCATGCCTAGTGCCTACCGTACAAGCCTGTGGGGGGCAATGCGATGATCTGGGGTTGCCACAGTGTGTCAGATCAAGGTTTAGCAATGTTATGTGCCCAAAGAATGAGGTCAGCTGACTACCTGAAAATTCCTAAATGACCAGGTTATTCAATCAATAGATTTTTTTCTTCCCTGATGGCACGGGCATAGTCCAAGATGCCAATGCCAGGATTCCTCGGGCTCAAATTGTGAGTGGTTCAGGGAGCATAAGAAATAATTTTCACACATGGATTGGCCACCACAGAGTCAATTTATGATGCATATAATTATGCAGTACACTGCTTGACAAAAAAATTAATAAATGTTATAAGCTTATTCAATTTCCCATTTTTTCCCATTCAGAGTTGCATTTATTTATGGCCAAAATCTTGTATTGATGGTGCGAGAGTCAGGCCACTGCATAAAATCTTGTCTAGAACATCTCAATGATTCTATATAGGGTTAAGCACTGTGGTGGCCAATCAATGTGTAATGTCTTTGTTCCCTAAACCAATCGTTCATAATTTGAGCTTGATGAATCCTGACATGGTCATCTTGGAATAAGTGAACGTCTATTGATGAAAAACCCTGGTCATTCATTATATGCAGGTAGTCAGCTGACCTCAATTTTATGGGTCCATAACATTCCTAAACCTAGATCTGACCAACTAAAACAACCCCGGATCATAATGCTACCCCAACATACTGTAGGGTCTAATGGGTGCAATACTTCATCCACTTCTCGTCTTAACCTGATGTGTCATTCACTCTAAAACAGGTTAAATCTGTACCCATCAGTCCACATGACCTTTTACCATTGCTCCAGAGTCCAATCTTTATTCTTCCTAGCAAAATGAAGCCTGTTATACGTTTACCTTCAGCAGTTATTCAGGGATAAATGGCTTTCCTAGGATAGGATTTTTGGAGATGGCGACGGTGAGGTCGGCTGCCGTCACGACTGCGCCGGCTACGTTTTTTCTTTTTTTGTTTATTTTATACTTTTATTTAACTAGTTTTAGTTCCATCTACACAAGATCATTAGATATGACAGAGACACTCATATCTATTGGTGTACAATGCACTCACCTTTTGCCGTTTTTAAACCCGGACCCATGCTGGAGATCCTGAGGGACAACAAAGGACGCGACCCGTACCGGCGTCCACGAGGGAAATGAGCCGGCGTCAGGAACAGGCTGAGGGCACGCGCACACCACGCTCCCTTACCTAGTATCCTGTTAGCCAACTTCCAGTCACTGGAGAACAAGCTCGATGACCTCAGGGCAAGGGTCAAGTTCCAGAGGGACATTCGGGACTGCAACCTTCTCTGCTTCACCGAGACATGGCTGAACCCAGCGGTACCGGACCACGCCATCCAGCCGGCCGAGCTTTTCTCGGTCTACCGCATGGACAGAACACTGGAGTCGGGGAAGTCAAGAGGAGGTGGAGTGTGTCTGATGGTGAACAACCACTGGTGCGACAGCGCGAGCATCGTTCCTCTTTCACGCTCCTGCACACCAAATCTGGAACTACTGACCATCAAATGTCGGCCCTTTTATCTACCTCGGGAATTCAGCTCTGTCATAGTTAGTGCCATTTATATTCCACCTCAAGCGGACACGGACACTGCAGTATGGCACTTGCACGAGACACTAACTCTTCACCAAACACAGCATCGGGACGCTGCGCTCATTGTGGTAGGAGATTTCAACAGTGAAATTTTAGTAGTTATATCAATCTTCTTAGTTTTCTTTGCTTCAGGCAAGTCAATAATTTGACCCTTCTGAAAGAGAGTACCATCTATTATCTATTATTATTACCGGATATGTCTTATGACATGGTTGCTTAAGAAATGAGAAAGAACTCACTGCATCAGTTAGTGTTAAATATGTTGTTACCAGATGTAACAATTATTTACTATAATTATTATCCAATGGAAGGCCCCGACCTATCTGCTTACTGAAAACTTGCTGGTTCTTTTTTTTTTTTTTTTGCTGTATAAGATGACAATTCTGTCATCATTATGTCAGTACTTCATTGTGTATTATTGTAAATATTAAATTGGTTGACCAGAACAGTGATAGAAAAAACTGCAATAATGTAATTAACACAATCAGGGATGCAAAGGATATTTTTTCGGTAGTTCCTGGAATTGCAATTATATCCCCAGGAATGCTGGTCTTCTGCAAGTCAAAAACAGCCTAAGAGAAAAAGTGAGAGTCTAAGAGATAGTCGCACATAATGTGAAACTAAATGTATTAGTATATCCTGTGGTACAAAATAGAAATAAAACTACAAATTGTAAGGCCTAAATATTATAAGCTAAAATTGAAATCTTTACCATCAAGACATCTTGAGTAACTCTGTCCAGCTCATATAAAAAGTTGACAGATGATAGTGGTTGCTGGGGGGAAAAAAAATAACTGATCATATATACACAGTTTTGTTTTTGAACTGTCAAGTGCAAAAGTAGTAATTTCACTTTGCCTGAGAAATATTAATTCCCCAAATGTATCCTTTGGGTGAAATACCTAGCTAAGTGCTAGCTACTGTATATTGCAGGATTGAAAACATCTACAAAAACATGACTGTGATGATCGAGATCAGAGTGTCAAAGTTGCTGCCATATTAGGCTTAAGCATCTTTAAGAAGTGACAAAAGAAAATGCTATAAAAAGCTGCTATTATTTGTTTTAAGTTAATTTTAAATAGAAGTTTATGAACTAAAAATAGTAGTCATTCAATTAAAACTTTTATGTTTAACAAACCTATCGCTAAATTATAAACCATGCATCATTATTAAAGCTAATTTTACTACCAGAGATTTTTGTGACCAGAACACAAAAAAATATACATCATCCCTGCTTAGGATAAAAACAATCAGGGAAAACAAACCAAACCCCCATCATGTCAGTGTTCTCTATTGGTAACAATTTTAACATTTCTATTTATAACTATGAGTATGAACCATCAGGTTTAAGCTGATGAAGAGGAAGGTCAATTAAAATATCACCAATGTTTTATATTTTATATTCTTCAAAGTAGCTACCTTTTGCTCTGATGACAGCTTTGCCTGATAAAAACTGACTGAGAGAATGCCAAGAGTGTGCTATCAACTTGAATGGTTTTTCAATAATGTAGAAGGGGTTCCCAAAGGTGTGTAGTACTTGCTGGCTGCTTTTCCTTCTCTCTCCGGTCCAACTCATCCCAAACTATCTCATCTGGATTTAGATTAGGTGATTGAGGAGGCCAGGTAATCTGATGCAGCATTCAATTTGCATTTGCGGCATTTAGCAGACGCCCTTGTCCAGAGCAACGTACAAAAGTGCTTTGAGTCTCTAGCAATGAATAAATCTACACTGGTATGCAAGATTACAAACTTAATATAAATATATGGTTGAGGTTAATCCCTCATGTACAGTTGCATAGACAATGTTCACTAGACACCAACAGAATTCTACTTTGGTAAAATAATGCTGTGAGTAATGTAATATATATATATATATATATATATGTCTCAATTACTACTCTTCTTGGAAAAATAGACAGACTAGCGGTGTTTGGGGTCATTATACTGTTGGAAATGATCACCCCATTAAAAATGGTGTGGTAGCCATGCTGGTTAAGTGTGCTCTCAATTTAGATTTTTAAGTCAAAAAGAGAGTAACAAGCAAAGCACCCCTACACCATCACACCTACTCTATGATTCACAGTGAGAACTGTTCCAGTTCAGGAACTGTCTGTTCACCCTCTCAACACTTGACAAGGCACACGTGTGAATTAAACAATTCCAGGTAACTACCTTATACATTTTATGAGAAAATGACTTCAGTGTACAAAGTTGTCATGAAAGCTAAATGTAGCTCCATTGGATAATCTAAAATATAAAAAATGTGTTCTAGGTTGTTTAACACTTTTTATGTTTACTACATAATTCCCTACATAATAATTCCATACATGTGACATTTTTGTCTTTTATTTGTTTCATGCTATTTGCTCTTATTTGTTCTATTGCTCTACATCCACCATATTTGAAATCTTTAACATCCCCAGCATATTTCTTTACCTATTATTCTGTTGCATATTACAGGAAGAAGTGGCCTGTATTAGATGGTCACTTTTTAAAAGCTTGGTGCAAATATGCACTTATGAAGCTTTAAAACATAGACTAGGGCCAAACACACAGACTACCCCCATTTCATCTTCTTTACACATGTATCACACTTGCATTCTTAGTTAATAATATTGGTTTTTCATTTTTCTTCTGTGATTTAAAACCTTCTATTTTATTGAACATTTTATTGCCTTCTAATGGTTATGTTGTAATTAGCAGAGGTGGGAAGTAATGAAGTACAAATACTTTGTTACTGTACTTAAGTATATTTTTCTGGTATCAATACTTTACTCCACTATTTATTTTACGGACAACTTTTTACTTTCACTCATTACATTTTTACACAAATATCTGTACTTTCTACTTCTTACATTTTCAAACCAGCCTCGTTACTTTTAGTATTATTTCTTCTCATTGAGCGCTGTTTCCAGCCTATCAACCCTTCATTGTGCGGCTTTTTCACCATATCACTGGTGTATTATTTCCTGACTATCAGACGTAGGCAAGCAGAGCAAACAATGAGCAAGGCAACAAGAGGAATGGTTAATGTGAATTCAGAGGGAGTCACTGATGTGAAAATAAATAAAAACAAAGACATTCCTTAACACCCATGGCCAAATATAAGGGAGATGTATATATATGTGTGTGTGTGTGTGTGTGTGTGTGTGTGTGTGTGTGTGTGACCAAAATCACACCAGAGCAGTGTGAGAGACTAGTGCTGTCCTGTGGCCACAGATGTGCTGAAGTCATTCAGAGCAGAGGCCTGTACACTTCCTACTAATTCTTCCTACTAACTTCCTACTAACTCCTACACAGTGGCGATCAAAATTAGAGAACAATGTATAAACAATTGAACAATTCTGAAATAATGTCATCTTCACTGCTCAACAGTTGAAGGAGTTTTTGTCCTGTCTATACCATGCTACCAGTACACCTTTTCCACAAAATAACTAAGGCATTTCCAAAAAAAACATTATTTTCCAGAAAACACACTGATCAAAATTAGAGAACAACAATGACTGTAGCATGGAAAAACAACATAACATTCTGAACAACATAATTTTCTGAAGGTTACAACAGTCAGCAATTAGTAGGAAGTGTACAGGCCTTTGCTTTGAATGACTTCAGCACATCTGCGGCCACAGGACAGCACTAGTCTCTCACACTGCTCTGGTGTGATTTTGGTCCACTCTTCTTCCAGTCTCCTCCACAGTTCGGTGACTGTAGTGGGTTTCTTGGCCATAATTTTGTCTCCAAGGATTTTCCAGAGGTTCTCTATTGGGTTGAGATCAGGAGTCTGGGCAGGCCATGTCATTATTTCAATGTTTTCAGTTTCAAGGAACTGCTTTACCCGTTTTGCTGTGTGACATGGAGCGTTGTCCTGCATGAACACTGCGGGCTGATTGGGTGATGAACGCAGGGAAGGAACCATATGTTGTTGAAGAAGGTTCTGATAAACATTTGCATTCACTCTGCCATGTAGCTGTATAAGAGGCCCAACTCCTGCTGCAGAAAACATGCCCCAAACCATGACACTTCCTCCTCCACTTTTCACTGACTTCTTTACACACTTTGGGTTCAGTCTTTCTCCAGCTTGTTGCCAAACATAATGTTTCCCATCGGACCCAAATAAATTAAACTTGCTTTCATCACTGAAGTGAACTTTGGACCAGTTCTCCTCTGTCCACACATGTTTAGTCTAGCCTTTTGATTCTTTCTGCTAATGAGAGGTTTGGTCACTGTAGAGTGGGCTTTCAGTCCAAATGCTCTTAAACGTCGAGACACTGTATGACGAGACAGATCCTTACCCTGTTCAGCGCTGAACTGGTGAGCAATAACAGCTGCAGTGTGGAAACGATTGCACATTGAGATCTTCCGCAGTATCCTGTCCTCTCTTGTATTTGTCTTCCGTGGACGACCAGCCTTCTTGGATGACTTGAATGAGTTTGTGATGTTGTAAAGATTCAATATTCTTGAAATCACAAATTTGGAATGACCAACTTGTCTTGCTATGGCTGATAGGGTCATCCCTTTGGCCTTCATCTGGACAACCTGCTGCCGGAGGCTTTCGTTCACTTTAGAACGGCCCACCATCTTGCAGAGTCAGTGAAACTGGAAGGTAGGCTGCCAGTTAAATAGGGGTTTACAGATAATCAAGGAAATTAGCACCAGGTACCAGATTAACACCAATAACTGGGAGGTATCTGAAAGTGTTCTCTAATTTTGATCAGTGTGTTTTCTGGAAAATAATGTTTTTTTTTTGGAAATGCCTTAGTTATTTTGTGGAAAAGGTGTTCTGGTAGCATGGTATAGACAGGACAAAAACTCCCTCAACTGTTGAGCAGTGAAGATGACATTATTTCAGAATTGTTCAATTGTTTATACATTGTTCTCTAATTTTGATCGCCACTGTGTGTATATATATATATATATATATATATATATATATATATATATATATATACACACACACATACACACACACACACACACACACACACACACAAGTATTGGGACACCTGACCTTTCCTGCTATATGTGGTTATTTTCCAAACTGTTACCACAAATCTGGAGGCACTCAATTGTACAAGATGGCTTTAGATGCGCTATAATGAAATTTTGCATTCACTTGAACTTGGAAACCCAAACCTGTTCCAGCATGGCAATGCTCCTGTGCACAAAGTGAGCTCCTTGAAGATCTGGTTTACATGCTTTGGAGAGGAAGATCTTGAGTGGCCTGCTATAGAGCTCTGATCTCATCCCTACTGAACACCTTTGGGATGAATTGGAATGCTGACTGTACCCCAGGTCTCCTCACTTACATCAGTACATGCCTTTCATAACACCCTTGTGGCTGATGAACACAAATATATTAATAAGCACTCTCCAAGAATCTAGACCAAATTAGGACAAAATGTTGAATTCAATGGTTAAAAATAACATATATTACTAATGACCAGGTGACCCAATACTTTTAGAAATATAGTATATACGTGTGTGTGTAATATTAATATATATATACACACATACATACATATATATATAAATTTTTATGTCATCTTAGTCTTTTCTCTGCTTGTATATTATATGGTGGTTGTTCAGCCTGGATACGTTCAGTTTTTTATTAATACATTGATATAATATGAGGTCCAGTTCCCAGCATGACACTAAAACAGGTAGTAGTAACAGCTACTTTCTACTTAAGTACATGTCAGATCCCAAACTTCTTTACTTTAACTTGAGTAAAAAAGTGTAGTCACAACTTTTACTGGAGTCTTTTAAAACATGAGTATCTGTACTTCTACTTAAGTAAACGATGTGTATACTTTTCAAATCATAAGCACTATATTGCTGGTATGTACAGTACCTTTCATTTCATTGTTTTATGTATAAACAAACTCAAGTAGTTACAATGCCCTCCAAAAAATATTGTCACACATGGTAAGTATGAGCAAAGAACCATTTGATCTTTGTGTGTATTTTTATGATTTTTTTGGCAAAATTATTGGGACCACTGGGAATTCATGAGAACATACTGCATGAAAAAGAGGATAGGTGCTGTCAATGTCGCTCAAAAAATACTTTATAGTTCACCTGGGTGACTAGAAACAGGAAATTGTTTGAACCATGACTTTCAGTTTCATAGAGATATAAATAAGAGTTACCAGTATTAGTGAAGAGCAGTGTATATCCATATATTAAAGTCTATAAGAAAAAGTAATAACTTTCTTACACTTTGTGTAGACTGGTTAGGAGGTGGTACTTTTCTTTTCAAAATAGCATCAGAAATGGCTTCAAATGGAAGTCTGTCCTCTTTCTGAACAGTAAAGAGAGGACTATCCCACCTATTTCTTGAATCGGGGGCTTCAAATCTCAGAATTAGAGCATCCATACTATAAAAGGAAAAGAAAATCGATGATTTAACTGAACAATGGCACTTGTAAAAAATTAGGGCTGAACTATTCTGCACAAAGAGAATACACAAAGAATATGCGTTTTTAAATCTTAAACAATGATTGAAAAACTGGTAAATATGCACTTGCATTTCCTGGGAATATCGATAATTTGCTTCTCTTTCCTTGTTCCACTCTGCACTCAGTGCAGCAGATGTCAAACAGTAGACCTGAATAACAATGTACATACAAAACATTAAACCTAAACATTATAACAAGTTTAGAAATGTAAAGCTCTTGATTGTTTTGAACAAGGTTTTATATCATGATTGCACATACCAAACAGTGTGGTGTCTGTACATGCTTTATGAGACAAAAGAGTTCATATCTGTAACCTAGAAAAATAATTGAACTAATTAAAAGAGCCAGAAAAGTTTATTTTTTAAAAGAAATATAATATCAACCATACCTTTTTCCAAAGTTCTTTCAAAAACACCATAGAAAGTTACTTAAACTTTTGAGAATACATATATAATTCACCTTTAATGTAATTCATTGAATCCAGAATTACAATATCATCTTTGTTGATTTTCCTGTTTCAAAGGGAAAATTGCATCTATGATTCAAAACATGTCAATGAAAGAATTGTTTGCAAAAGCCACTTTTATAAATAATGAGTTGCGCATCAATGTAACAAACTCACCTCTCGACTTCAGACCGCAAAGAACCTCTCAGATCTTTCTCCCTCTGTGAGTCTGTGGTAAAATAAAATCTTTTTAGAACACACCAAACATATGTAGAGGGGTTTTCAAAAGAATAAATGCACAGATGAGAATACCCATCTGTTAATTCTAACTTAACTTATAGCCCCAGAACATCTGTTCTACACCTTTGTTCACAGTAGGAGATGAAATTAACCCTTAACTACTAACTAATAGTGTAATTTTACCAGAGCAATCAAACAGTTATGCTGCAAGCATTTAAAATTGTTTTTAACCTTTAACAGTAGACATTTCATATGCTATTTGTTACATGACAGAATTGTTAAAAAACATACAAGTTTTTATAATATAACTATTGAATATGACCTTATTCTAAGCCAACAAAATACAGTTATGGTTACAGACAACTGGTAGGATTAACTGGTCCATGGAACCAAATGTATTCAATAACTTTAAGTAAGCAACTATGTGTCATATCACTAAAGTGGATATACCTGTAGCTAACAAATGAGTTTTATGGCATCTGTTTGGGTACCACCAGGCTTTTAGTACAACAATGACATATTGTCTAAAATGTTAACACCAACCTTCCAGTACACACTCAAGTTTTAGTGTTCGAAAGTATTATTTTAGCGCTAAATTAGTATTCTGTGAGCACATCTCCTTCTTCCAGACAATTGTGCACATACAACATGAGCATATCATCTAGTGGTCAGAGTCAAATGCACTATGCCAGAATTAAACAAATTACCTGTCAAGGTCCATGTTTCTTAGGAAAAATAAACTGAACACAATGTGGAAATAACTTTGTTTTAAAAAAATGCTGGGATAAAGGAAAGCTTTGTATAATCAATTATAAACTATAACCTATGACTTAAATTAGAGGCCATTAGATGAAAGAGAAAATGTTCTATCCTCCAGCTTTAAATGCTTATAGTAACAGAATACAGCCAGACAAAAGCACATTATATGGCCAAAGGTTTTAAATATCTGAGCATGACACTAGAGACCGGCATAGGACGGATTTTTCGGTCCCGCTCACGCCCACTCCTGCAAAAACAATTTTCTCCCACCTGCAACATTTTGTCCCGCTCCACCCCGCAAGTAATATATATCAGTAGTTTCATTTTCACTGCACTGACTGCTTCTTCCTGCTACATGATGTCCATGTTCATTATTTTATGTAAAATCGTATAAAACTGTAAAGGGAGATGTGATTTAACTTACAGATGTAAAATAAAATCTCCATGCAGATTTCCAAGTCTCTGTTACTCCGCCCACAGGAATATTTCCCACATCGCTGCTTTGTGCAAATCTCAGATAAAACAACTTTTTCGACTGTCCATTTTTTCCTGTTTTCTTTTTTTTGTAAACAGCTGTGTGAGCAGAACAGAGCTGCATTCACTTCCTGGGGTGTCACTGTGCACGTGTGCTGTTTGACCAATAACAGTTTCTAAAGTGTAGTAAAACTAAGACTCGCCCACATGGTGAATAAAATATTCCCATATATCGTTAGAATCCTGCACTCATTGGCTACATTTTCTATCAATAATTGTGTTACCATAATTCTGCTGGCTGCTTACACTGCTTACACACATTCAGCAAATACATTCATTATACGTTTTCCATTAAAACAGTGATCTGAAATCGCTGCTTGCGGCTTAGATCTTTAGAATGATGTATAGTTAGTCATGGTTACTCTTCTCCCTTTTTATTTAATCTATTGCTAAACATTAACACCTGAGAACACTGCGATATCGGTCGTGCTGGCACGGCACTGACAACTAAGGTTAAAGGTCGCAGACCCATGGGCTAGACAGAAGCCTCCCCTCAATTTTTAACATTATGTCTGGTGGAAACAAGGCACCACTCATCACCTGCCCAAAATCATGTCCACAGTGAAACTGGATTGAAGCAGAATCATTGTTTTTTTGTTGTTGTTTTTTTTAGCAGCAGGCACTGAGCAAATGGTCTAAATGGAGCAATATATATATATATATATATA
>JAAIIK010020256.1:1064136-1078086 GCA_014706435.1 Silurus glanis
CTATAGAACACAAGCAGAGAAAAGATGATGATGATGATGATGATGATCAGGAATGATTTTGTTCTCAGTCATGTTTACATCGCTGACTCCCTCTGTCTCATCCACGTTAACTTTACTTCTTGTTGCTTTCTGCCTGCTGATTCTTAGCTTCGTAAACTACTCTACATCTGTGGTGAGTAAGAGCAGGACATTATACACCAGTGGATTGAAAAAGACACGCAATGACAGGAAATCGGTTGGTGGACTGAAATCAGTGCAGTGAAAAGAAATACAATTTACATTTCACCAAATCAATGGATTTGAACTAAAGTAACGAGCCGGTTTTTAAAATGTAATAAGTAAAAAGTACAGATATTTGTGTAAAAATGTAATGAGTAAAAGTAAAAAGATGTCTGAAAAATAAATAGTGAAGTAAAATACTGATACAAAAAATCTTCTTAAGTACAGTAACGAAGTATTTGTACTTCGTTACTTCCCACCTCTGTTAACGAGCTACAAGTCAGGAAGACAAAAAACAATTTAGGATTATTTAAGGAGGAAAAAAGATAGATAAATTGTAAAGTATAGTTTGAAAATGCCAACAGAGATACAAACAGAACTTGTGTAAAACAAGTCAAACACAGGAAGCTACATCACAGAAAGTCAATACGATACGTATGATACGTTGGACTCGCAGCTGGGATGAGCGTATCTCTCACTCTGTGAGATGCCCCGCTCTCACTAGCGGTCGACGGAGTAAAGTTGTTTCAGTGTGTTTTTTTTTCTTTCAGTTTTAAACGGTTTCAAACAGCAATTTTAGTGATAAAAGCATGTCTTCCAAGTGCCCAAGTATGTCTCCTGCTTGTAGTGAAAAAAAGAAAAGGAAAGCAATCCATTTAGAGCAGAAAAAATATATATATAATTAAGCATGAAGCAGGAAAGGCTGTCACAGTCATAGTACTGTAGGGAGTGAAGTTCGAGGCCATAGTTCAGCTATAGTTCATAGTTCAGCTTGTCTTTACCAGCACTCATTAAAGCGTTGGCGATCAGTTGGTCCTTTAGAATTTCACTTTCCATTTTTCCAAAGGTGCATGGTGCTGCTTATGCCCGTAGCGTGGACACATACAGGCTAATAGTTTCATCAGGTTTTTAAACTCTCTGCCGAATGTGTGTCTGCAGGCCACTACATTTATTTTAGTTACGAAATGTTTCTTCGTTGCCTCTATCGCCTCATCGAATGTAGTACCTGTAACATCTCTGCCTAAATTAAAATAATGACACAGACCTGTGTATTTTCCAAGCACCTTTTACTTCCATTATTTTCTCCCAACATAACTTATTCTCCTCTGATCCAGCACCCTCTAACGACGGGCACTGGTAACAACCACAGCAATCCTAATACATGACATCTCCCCTTTTCTTAGAAACAAAATCACATCACCCATCTGAACAATTATTATTTTTTAAACCACAAAATAACCCAGTGAACAAAGTCAGAACTTCTCTCAATTGGTATTAACATTGTCCTCATTCCCTTTTTTTTCCTTCTTCTTGTTTGTCTTTATACATATATACCACACCAATCCTTTTAACATTTTTTTTTGTAATTCACTGAGAACATTAACAAACAGTTAAATCTGTTCCTTCACATTTTACCAAATTATGTGAACATACAGGCCTAAACCTTTACAGTTATTAAACCTCTGTATTTTTCTACCTTTCTTCTTTCTTTCTTCCTTTTTTTTTTTTTTTTTGTTTTGTTACCACAAACAGTTTACCAAGCCACATTTTAATCATTTGAACCTGTCAGTTCACGATAAAGTCAGACAGTTTCACAGGTAATCGTCTAGTACGTTGAGGTCTATCCTGTGTAGATATGTTTGAACAATCCACTTTAGACTTCAGATCCTGAGAGTCAGGACAACAGCTCCTTGTCTCCAGATCTGATTGCTCATGTTCAGTAGCTATGTCCGTTGTTTCGTTGGTGTTGAATCTTTTGACATGAGTAGTATTTCGTGTGTACCTCGCTCCAGTGGGCGACTCCACAATCACTTGATTTCCTGTTTTGCTCGTGACTCGATGTGGGATTGGGTTGAATTGAGTTGTGAATTTATCCACCTTCTCTTGTCGAACAAGCACTATATCACCCACATTTACATTTGAGTATTGTGCACCCCGACGCTCATCTGCATATCTCTTTGCTTTCGCTTTCTGCTCTGCATCTCTGTCGCATACTTGCTGATCTTTGCATGCTTCCGCAAGATTGGGCAACTTTCCTCGAATCTTCCTATTAAAAAGCAGTTCAGCAGGGCTCTTTCCGGTCGTGGGATGTTCGATGCTTCGATACGCAGTGACATATTTCCTTAACTATTTTTTCCAATCAAGGCCCTCTGCCTGTGCAATTTGAATTCTTTTCATTAATGATGAGTTTTGGCGTTCCACTTCACCATTAGCCTGAGCCCATTTGGGAGTGGTTCTCTGATGTTTAATGCCATTGCTCTCACAGAACACAGTAAACTGTTCAGACTTGAACTGAGGTCCTTGGTCCGACCTACATGTGATGGGCAGGCCATGTCTACTAAATATAGATTCCAGACTGTCTATGATTTTGTCAGATATTGTCAACGTCAGTATCTCATATTCATAGTAGCGACTATAATAGTCAACCTCAACAAGTATGGAGTGACCAGTCGGGAGTGGGCCTAACAAGTCTATGGCCATGTCTTGCCAGGGTCCATGTGGTAGTGGTGTGGGTCTTAGTGGTTCAGGTGCATCGGTTCTGTACATCACCTGGCACCCATGACATGCCTTACAGTACTTTTCTGCTGCTTTATGCATACCCGGCCACCATACTTTGGACCTAAGATGTTGTTTAGTGCCCACAATTCCTAAATGTCCTTCGTGTGCCAGTGTCAATGCTCTGGGTTGTAACATTTTTGGTAACACTATGCGTGTTCCACGGAGGACCAAATGACCAATACAGCACAGCTCGTTGGCTATTGGAGCATACGCTTTGCAGTTCTCAAAATGTCCGTTGTTAATTGCAAGACGTACTTCTTTCAATTCCGAATCACTCTCAGAAGCCTCCTCCACCTCTCTGGTGGTCAAAGCATTAGGCGTCGCACTCACTGCAATAAACCTGACATATTCTTCTGACTTATGTACATGTCTCTCAGTCTTTGACGTTTCCCCCAACAATCTTGACAGGGGGTCTGCAATGTTCTGCTTGCCAGGCAAGTACGCAATTCTGAAATTGTAGGGCTGTAATCAAAGAACCCACCGTTCTATGCGAGCACAGGGCTTTGAGCGGGGACTGTATATGGCTTCTAATGGTTTGTGGTCAGTGACCAGCTCAAATTCTCGGCCATAAATGTACGCATGTAACCTCTCACATGCCCATACGAGCAACAGGGCCTCTTTTTGGATCTGAACTAAGACAGCTCCCAGCCCCACTGGGCTTGCATCCGCTATCACCCTGGTTGGTGCATCTTTATCAAAATATGCTAATGTGACTGCTTTGGCCAACTCTTCTTTCAGCGCTCTAAACACTTGTCTTTGTTCTGGTCCAAACTCAAATTGAATCTCCTTTTTCGTCAAATGCCGCAGCGGTTCTGACAGCGTTGCGAACTGCGGAATGAATCTGCTGCTGTAGACTACTAGGCCTAAGAAGCTTCTGACCTCCGATACTGTCTTTGGCTCTCTTGCTTCCCTTACAGCTCACACTCTCTCTTCTGTTGGACCGATTCCCTTCTCAGACAAGAGGATTCCCATGAATATTAGTTTGCTCATGTTGAACTGGCACTTTTCAGGGTTTAAAGTCAATCCACGTTCGCTCAGCCTTTCCATAACCATATGTAAACGTTGGTCATGAGTTTCTTGATCACCAGCATGAACAATGACATCATCTGAGATATTTTCTACCCCATCGATTCCTGCAAGGGCATTGGCAATCTCGTGCTGGTATTGTTCGCTGGCAGAAGAGACACTGAAAATCAGTCTTTTATAACGATACACGCCATTGTGCACCACAAATGTAGTGATCTCTCTTGATTCAGGCCTAAGCTCCAGCTGGTGGTAGCCCCATTTTAAGTCTAACTTACTGAATATGGTTGATCCATTGATGCCTTGGAGAATCTCATCCACGGTAGGGATAGGGTAGCGCTCCCTTACTATGGCACGGTTGGCTTGTCTCATATCCAGACACAATCTTATCTGTGAGTTGGCTTTAGGCACAATGACTATAGGATTCACCCATGGTGTGGGACCTTTGACGGGTTCTATGATGTCCATGTCCACTAGCTCCTTTATTTTCTGCTCTACCGCTCCCCTGAGATTAAACGAAATGTGCCTGAGTGGTTGTGCCACTGGTTTTACACTTGGATCTATGTGTAGGGTAATTTGATGGGTGTTTAACTTTCCAACCCCACCGAACACTTTTGGATACTTTTGGTGCAATGCTTGCTTTGTTTCAATCACGGCAGAAATGTCAGTACCAATTTTTAACACTCCCAGCTTAATAGCTGTTTCTCGTCATAAGAGGGGTTCTCCTTTCCCTCTTATCACAATGAATTCAGCCTGTTCTGTTCTATTGGATATGTTCACTTCACATTGAAATGCTCCCTTGACTGATAACGGTTGTTTCGAGAAGTAAGAGTAGAGCTTTCTCTCCGCTTCGGGGATGTATGATTTGCATTTGATTTTGTTCAATTTGAGGTCCTCCCAAGTGTCTTCATCAATCACATTATTTGTGGCACCTGAGTCAATTAAAAGACTTAATGTCACGCCACCAACAAGGAAATTCAGCCTCTCTGCCATCGCATTCGCCTGGACAACAAAGGCATGATCAGTTTCCTCCACATTGTATACGCGATTCTTTTTAGGAGTTTTTGTGCGACACACCTGGGAAAAATGGTCTTTTCCTTTACACTTATGACACACTTGACCTCGTGCAGGGCAACTTCGGTCTCTGCCTAAATGACCTCTGTGTCCACATCTGTAACATTTTTTATCCACTTTTTCGTCTTTATTCTCTGCAGGCCTGTTTTTAGCATATTCTTTATATCCTCTCTCGTTTTTGTCTCTCTTTGGCGCAACTTGATTAACTGCCCCTGTATCAGGTTTCAGCGACAGGACTGACATCTGCTCTTCGATTCTTTCACACTGTGACGCTAGTTCCACTGAGCGAGCAAGTGTTAAACTTTGACCTTCCTCTAATAATTTTCGACGAACGTTCTCAGATGTACATTTGCTAAGAATAGCATCTCTTATCTGGTTGTCGGTGTCTGCTTGAAAACCACAGTTTTTTGCAGCTTGCCGTACCCGAGTAGCAAATTGCTGTATAGTCTCACCTGTTTTCTGAGTCAACTTGTCGGGCGAATGCTCCATTAACCTGGGGCACGAAATAGGAGTTTAAAGCCGTCACCACAGAGTTATAGTCAGAAACCTCTCCCGTGTTTTCCAGAGTTGAAAAAATGTCTTGAACGTTAGGTCCTGCAAAGTGTAGCAATAAAGCTCTCCTCCTCTGTTTAGTCGCGTCCGTCGCGTCTTCTTTAATGATGAGTCCTTTCCCATCCGCATACAATTCGAAAGATTTCAGCCATCGCGTCCATCTCGGCCCTAGCGTGGCTGGATCCGAAAAACATTCAAAGTTCTGGATCCCGGTTTTCTCCATCATTATTCTCGTCCGCGACGTCAAACACACTTGATCTATAAATTATCCTCGTCGCCAATGTGCCATCTCTGCCTAAATTAAAATAATGACACACACCTGTGTATTTTCCAAGCACCTTTTACTTCCATTATTTTCTCCCAACATAACTTATTCTTAGCTCATCCTTGTCACCAGTTTGTGGTGTTGCTCTTATTATAAATGGAGACAGACTCAGTCCTATCTTTTTGCCAAACTTTTCTCACTTCTTCTCTTCTCACTCATGCATGTAAATTCAAATCTCATTCCTCAGCGACAAGCTGGCACAGCCTGGAATTATCTATTAAAGTGGTAATTGTGTAATAACATGATCGAACACAACAATAAAGAAATAAATAAATACTACATATTTCTAAAAACCAACAGCATGAGTGGGGAGAGTCAGCTTCATTTTATGACATGCCACTAAAAAGTCCATAAGTCTTTTTAAAAGATTTGACACTTTGGGACTGAAGGTTATCGTCTTCTTCTGAATGGTTTTGCCAGTTTTAGCCACCTAGTCACTTTAGCCCCTGCTAATTTTGATCCCCTTTTCTGGATTTATCCCAACAAAGCATCTGAAAAATAAAAGTAGAAGATTTTCAGTGAACAATGATTTTAAATTTAATAATTTTGATTATTAAAATGTCCTTTGTATAATTTCTGAAGACTCTGAATAATAGCAATTAAAAAAACATCTGCAATAACAATGTTAAACACCACAGGCTGACTGAATTTCTACTGGCATACTGTCAGGGAGCACCCTGCTTCTCCTCCCGTGCGCGCCCCGCCTGCACGGATCTCCTCGCCATCCTACTAATTATCCACACCTGACACTCATTCCCGTACATATATAAACCCCTCACTCACCTTCACTCACCGTCCGTTATTGTTTTCCGTATGCTCCGTCTACGGTTGGACTCGCTCTCTCTAATCCTGCGCTACGCTTCTGCCGAAGCATATTCTTGGATTACCCCGCTAACTTCTCTTCATTTTTCATCCTCCTGGAGTGTTTAAAGGCTCTGGCATGGAGAAGCTGTTGCTGGATCTGTGATGATCACAAATGTTGAGCTCAGTAGCTCATACTTTTATACCAAAGACTGTAGAAAGAACATTTACTTATAATCTTATACTCCAGTACTCATGTTAGTTCTCTCTCTCCAGTGTTCTGTATTGTTGAAAGATTTATGATCAAACTCTTGATGTCACCCAAATGAGGATGGGTTCCCCTTTTGAGTCTGGTTCCTCTCAAGGTTTCTTCCTCATAACATCTAAGGGAGTTTTTCCTTGCCACAGTCGCCATGGCTTGCTCATCAGGGATAAATGCAATGTTGATTTCTGTAAAGCTGCTTTGAGACAATGTCTGTTGTGAAAAGCGCTATATAAACTTGACTTGACTTCATTTTGCTCGGTACATTGTGGACCGCGCTCCCAGAGCGCACCACGGATATCTCCCTCACACACCGTTGGTGTTTTCTCTGCATCCTCTTAATTAAAACTGCACCTTCTGTACTCCGGCTTCCACCTCCATTTTTGCCGCATGACACATACGCTCCCATGGTTCCTTGACATAATGGATGTCAAGTTGTGAACACCAACATCATGGATACTGCAACTTAAGATATGTCAATTAAGCCTATTTTTTCTTTGTTTTTTTAGTTAAATGAAAGGTAAATAGTGATATAACTGCAAGTATTTTACCATAATGATTGAAAGGGCATGTGACTGGCATCTGTCCCTCTTTAATATGCATTTTGATATAAGCAATACATTCAGGTATAGAGAATGTTTGGCAAGACACAAATCAACATTTGGCATTTCCTTTCCTTGGCATTTCAAGGAAAATGTAGTGCTCGTTGTGGTTCCTGCCTTGAATCCTTGATGTTGTCTGTACATGTGGTGTTTCAAACTTGCATCTTTTTAAACATCCAATTACAGATATACAGGTACATCTCAATAAATTAGAATATTATTCAAAAGTTTATTTATTTTAGTAATTCAATACAAAATGTAATACGCATGTATATAATATAGATTCATCACACACAGAGTTCAGTATCTCAGAAAATTTGAATATTACTCAAGACCAAAAAAAATAAAAATATATTAATAAAAAGATTTTTAACACAGAAATGTTGGACTACTAAAAAGTATGAACTTAATACTCGGTCGGGGCTCCCTTTGCATGAATTACTGCAGCAATACGGCATGGCATGAAGGCAATCGGTCTGTGACGCTGCTGACGTGTCCCCACAGCATCATTTATCTGTAATAAATGGACATTCGGTGCAAACCAGAGGAGGATGGGTTCCCTCTTAAATCTGGTTCCTCTCAAGGTTTCTTCCTTATGCCATCTCGGGGAGTTTGTCCTTGCCACAGTCACCACCGGCTTGCTCATCAGGGACAAACTTATACTTATATAATTTTTATCACCACGTCTTGACTCTTGACTTGACTTATCTCTGTAAAGCTGCTTTGAGACAATGTTTATTGTTAAAAGTGCTATTCAAATAAAAATGAATTGAATTGAATTAAATTATGGAAGCCCAGGTTGCTCTGATAGCGGCCTTTAGCTCTTCTATGTTGTTGGGTCTGGTGTCTCATATCTTTCTATTTATAAAACCCCATAGATTCTCCATGGGATTTAGGTTGGGTGAGTTTGCTGGCCAATCAAGCTACCATGGTCCTTCAACCGAGTATTAGTACTTTTGGCAGTGTGGGGAGGTGTCAAGTCCTGTCGGAAATTGAAATCAGCATCTCCATAAAGCTGGTCAGCAGAGGGAAGCATAAAGCGCTCTTAAACTTACATTTACATTTACATTTGTGGCATTTAGCAGACGCCCTTATCCAGAGCGACGTACAAAAGTGCCTAGAGTCTCTAGCAATGAATCAATCTACAGTGGTACACTAGATTCAAACTTAATATAAATATAACTCTTAAATTCTAAGATTCTTAAATTACAAAGCAAACTTGGAAAGTGCTAATTTAAGTGTTTCAGGAAGAGGTAGGTCTTCAACCGTTGCTTGAAGATAGCCAGGGACTCTGCTGTATGGCCATCTAGGGGAAGTTCATTCCACCACCTCGGTGCCAGAACAGAGAAGAGCCTTGAAGTATACTTACCTCTCATTCTTTGAGAAGGTGGTACCAGTCGAACTTCCTGGTACCAAACTTCCTGGTAGACAACTTTTCTGACCTTGAACCTGATAAGACACAGTGGACCAACAGCAGCAGATGACATGACTTCCAAAACCACCACTGACTGTGCAAACTTTACACTGGACCTCAAGCAATTTGGATTATGTGCCTCTCTTCCTCCAGACTCTGAGACCTGGATTTCTAAATGAAATGCTAAATTTTATTTTATCTGAAAAGATAACTTTGGCATACTGAGCAACACTCCAGCTCGGCTCGGGTAGTCTGGCTCAGGTAGTGTGGCTGCACTACCCGCCACCGACAGCCCAATGGCACTTCCAGCTTCCTACTCTCTAATCTCTACATCGAAATGCAACCTGCCAAATTCCCCACCGATCTTTCCAAGGTCGTTTCTAAATCTCTCTGTTAACCGGGAAGGCTCTGTCATGGGCCAGAGCGATATGAAACATCAATAGTTCAATAGTTCAATTCATACTCCCACTTTACCAGTCACTTCGCTGAGGTGTTTAGTGTAGCTACCAGGGCACGCACAATGGCCGACCAACTCTTTAATCCTGCCAAGCTTCTTCCTCACTAACAGAGTATAGCCTCCAATTTCGTATGCTGGCCGGCACTAGCGGCTGGAATGAAACCGCCCTGCCCGGCGCATATCGTCAGGGGCTAAACAAGAACATCAAGATGGCTAAGACAATATATGACAATGCGCCAGGCCTAGAAACATTCATCCAGCAAGCTATACGCGTCTTCCAGCGGCTTGCCACCTGTCAATATCGTGAGGCTGAACAACCACTCCATGCAACCGTTCCTTCCCAGAACCAGAACCCATGCAGATTGGTACCCAACGGCTATCAAGGAGAGAGAACGCAGCCTTGTGGCTAGACCATGCCTGTATTGTGGTGATTATTGTTTCGGCCCTTGTAGACTTTGGCTCCTCAGGAAATTTAATCTCCCAAGAATGCCTCCAGCTACTCCGTGATAGATGGTCTCAGAAACTATTGATACAAACGATCCAGGGGAGGCTTTTAGGATGTGGCTGGGTCAACTACTGTGCTCCTGTACTCACTCTACAGGTTGGATTGTTCCACTAGGAGAAAATTTGGTTCCTGGTCCTAGAAAATGCCACCGTCAGCATCATTCTCGGGCATCCTTGGCTCTCACAACACTCCCTTAGGTTTTCCTGGAGCCCATGTGATATAATCGAGTGGAGCCAACAATTCCGAAACCACCGTCTGCTCAACTTACCCCAACCACGACCGGTCCCAATTTCCCATGCCTCTATGCAGATCAAAAGTCCGGAGACCCACAAAGAAGTCGAAATTAACCCCTGAGTATAGGTCCTTCCAGAATGTGTTTAGTAAACAGGCTGCTACTCGCCTGCTCCCTCATCGCCCATGGGATTGCGCAATTGACTTAATACCAGGCGCAAACTGACGAAAGTACGAATCCACCCGCTGTCCATCCCAAAGCGTGCGGCAATGGAGGCCTATAAAATGGGAGCCTTACAACAGGGCTTCATCACCCCATCCACATTCCCAGCAGCCTTCTTTGTGGGTAAGAAGGACGGCGTTCTCCGTCCGTGTATTGATTACTAAACTGTAAACTCCCAAATTGTACAACTCCCTTACCCGCTCCCTCTGGTCCTGGACACCCTAGAATTCCTCAGTGGAGCTCATGTATTCACCAAATTAGAGCTACAGAATGCATACAATTTAGTGCACATACACAAGGGCGATGAATGAAAGACGGCCTTCATCACCCCCTCGGGGCACTACGAATAACGGGTCATGCCATATGGACTTTCTATTTCTCCAGCAGCATTTCAGACATTTATAAACGAAGTGTTCAGACAGTTCCACAATCGGTTCGTCATAGTATACACCGATGACATCCTTATATATTCTCGAAGTCTAACTGAACATCAGTGTCTTGTCGCCCGAGTCTTGGATCGATTACGGGAACACCACATCTACCTGAAGCTGGAGAAATGTGAGTTCTATCAGTTCTGTGTACAGTTCCTGGGGTACGTTCTCAGTCCATCAGGGGTACAAATAGACCAGGGAAAAGTCAAGGCGGTCCCAGGCTCCATGAAAGAACTCCAACGATTCCTAGGATTTGCTAACTTCTATCGGAGATTCACTCACAATTTTAGTTTGGTCACTCCCCCGCTCTAACTCCAACTCCTACGACTCCTGAAGGGTAAGGTCAAGACCGTAGTCTTGAGTCAGGAGGCTGATGAGACCTTCACTGAGCTCACCTATGCACCTCTCCTACGACACTCTGATCCCCAGTTTTCATTCATAGTAGAGGTGGACACCTCCTCCACAGGCGTAGGGGCTGCACTGTCACAACAGATGGGTAATCATCCACGCCTCCAACCCTGAGCCTTTTACTCCAAGAAACTCTCTCCCACCGAACACAACTATGATGTCGGTAATCGAGAATTCTTAGCTATCAAACTGGCTCTGGAGGATTGGTGGCACTGGTTAGAGGGGGCGACTCACCTATTTACTGTTATAACCGATCACAAGAATCTTCAATACCTCAAGGAAGCAAAACGCCTTACCCCCCTGTCAGGCCAGATGGTTTTTAATGATATTTTAATTTATTGAGATGCACCTGTATATGCAGCAACAAAATACAATATTTGAGACATTGCTGTGTAGTTTCATATGTTTCACATAGGTCACAGTGATACAATGTTTCCATGCAAATCTGACAAGAAAACATATAATGTTTAAAACATGTAAAGCTGTAAAGTACAGATGTTTCTTTTCCAGTTAATTAACTTACTTACGAGTCATAGTGTTCATAAAATGTCATACACAGATTTGCAAGACTTCATCATGCTATTAACAAGCCAGCAGTGGTTTGAATAGGCATGCTCATATCAATCAGAAAACGATTAATTTTATGTTAGTAAAATTAATCGTTAAAGTTCCTAAGCTGGTAAAAGAAGTGCATCCTCTGTTGGGCCTTTTTAACAATAGAGTCGATGTGATTGTCCCACTTCAGGCTTTGAGAGATGGTGGTGCCCAGGAACCTGAATGACTCCACTGCTACCACAGAGCTGTAGCACAGGTCTGTAGAGCGTTTTTGAAGCTGCTGCCTCTGATCTGAATGAGCTTACAGACTCTGTAACATCTTATATAAGTTTCTGTGAGGATATATGCATTCCTGCCAGGACTCATTTAACATGCAACAACGATAAGCCACGGTTCAGAGCAAAACTCAGACTGCTTTGTGAGGCCAAAGAGGATGCCTACCGGAATGGGGACAAAATATTGTACAATCAGGCCAGGAACAAACTGACAAAGGAGATTAGAGTGGCAAAGAGGTGCTACTCTAATAAGCTGGAAAATCAGTTTTCAGCCAATGACCCTGCGGACAGCCGAGAAGATCATTGGAGTCTCTCTCCCCTCTACCATGGACATTTACACCACACGCTGCATCTGCAAAGCCAACAGCATTGTGGATGACCCCACACACCCGCCACACACACTCTTCACCCTCCTGCCATAAGGAAAGAGGTTCTGAAACATTTGGGCCCTCACATCCAAACTGCAACAGTTTTTTCTCTTAAGCCATCAGGCTCTTGAACACACAGAACTGAACCGTAGCAAACTCACACAAACTCACTCATATGTGTGTTACTGAACTGTATAACCTGAACTTAACACACACTCAATACTCATTTCAATTTATACAAATCCATGTCTTCAGCACCACCCATATTATATTATAATCATATTATACTCTTTAGATGCATGTTTTGCACCTCTCAATTGCTGCTCTTGCTGTTTTTGCACACCATTGTGTTTCTGTTTACAAGTAGACTCTTGTTTATAGTTCTCTTTTGCACATATACACATAACAGACCTGGGCAAACTACGGCCCGTGGGCCACATCCGGCCCTTTGTACGTCCCTGTCCGGCCCGCGTGAGGCCAATCATAAATTACAGGGATGCACCGAAAATTCGGCCACTGAAAATTTTCGCCCGAAATACCTAAATCAACGAAACAACACGGCAGAAACACAATTGTAATGACGCAATAAAAAAGCGCAGCCAGCACACGGTTATCTGGATAAGAGCCAACATGTCTGCGGTGTGGACTTATTTCAAAATCTCAGAGAAAGACCCACGGATAGCGATGTGCAAAACATGCAATGCTGAAAGTTCAAGAGGGGGTGTATCTGCAAAGAGTTTCTGATAGTGAAAAGAGTTTAATTTATCACCTGAAATCCAAACATCCCGATTGCCATTATAAATATGAGAAGAATGCGGCCCAGAAAAGTACAGTCAATCCGAACACGCTCACTCCATCTGTAGCGGACGTTTTTAAAAACGCAAGAAAGTTTTCCAGTGATGGTGCCAAGGCAAAAGGCATAACACAAAAAATTATGAAATTCATTGCCTTAAGTCAAGTCAAGTTTTAACCATGAGAGGAACCAGACTCAAAAGGGGAACCCATCCTCATTTGGGTGACATCAAGAGTTTGATCATAAATCTTTCAACAGTACAGAACACTGGAGAGTGAGAACTAACATGAGTACTGGAGTATAAGATTATAATAGTTACTGTTATTACTGTTTAACTGTGTAATAATACTACCTGTGTACAAGAGGCTTGTTTTGTTTTTAGTCAAAACACAAAAATTAGTGCATTTAAAATATAATTTGGGCTATTCTAAGAGAGAGGTATGTAGTTTATGGCTTTCAATGACAAATTGCAGATGTGGGGGGGCACAAAATATGCTTGTCCCCCCAACAGCACAAACTGATCAGAGTATAAAATCTGCAGAGTGGAAGCGATTCGGGTGCATTTAAAATCTCACACGCTGATGTCATATGCTAATCAGCAGCGTAGCGGAGTTGGAAGAAAACACACCTACTTACTGTCCGGTTCACTGCTAATTATTTCCCGTATATACGCCAATGGATTGGAGTGCTGTCAATTTCACAGCTCAAACAGGGTTGCAGCCCACGTCTTTGTTTATGTTTATTCTATTAAATATTAAGTAATAATATATATATATATATATATATATATATATATATATGTTGAAAGCTCCTTACAGTTTGTGCTTAGTTGTGTTATTAGCCGTGATGCACCAAGCACTGCTTAATATAGAA
>JAAIIK010020256.1:1078186-1091182 GCA_014706435.1 Silurus glanis
ATATATATATATATATATATATATATATATATATATGTTGTATATATATATATATATGTTGAAAGCTCCTTAGAGTTTGTGCCTAGTTGTGTTATTAGCCGTGATGCACCAAGCACTGCTTAATATAGAAATCCTTCCTGTTGGATTTCTTCCTGTAGGAGTTCTTCCTGTTGTTTCAAAGATTAAATAAAAAAATCTAGATGGCAAATCGAAGCCAGAAAGTGAAGATTGTGACAAAAATTAAGATAAGCAAAGAAGAAAAAGTAAAAATTTTAAAGTTTAGGGATATGTAGTGTGCAGGAGTGATAGTAAAAAAAACGAGTTTTCCCTCCGCCTCCGCTTATCGCCTCTACCACCCCCCCCTCCGCACACACACACACACACACACACCGGCGTTTTCGTTAGCTCAAGTCGTCTCATCTCCAAGGAAAATACACTGAATAAAACCTTATTATATCTTTACATTCTCTTTTATTATGTTTTTATACAATATTTGTCATTTATAAATAATTTTTTCTTATTCAAGAACACGTAACAAAAACAACTGGGGTGGCATTTTGGGGGCTGGAACGGATTAATGGCATTTCAATTAATTTCAATGGGGAAATTTGCTTTGAAATACGAGCAATTTGACATACGAGCAAGGTTACGGAACGAATTAAACTCGTATGTCGAGGTACCACTGTATATTTTTTATTTTTGTTCACAATTTCCAAGGAAAGCTTTACTTTTAAAGATTTAGTATTTAATCAGATGAAAATATGTCTATTAAATATACTATTTGTGTAATATTGATGATTAAGTTGTTTATTTTAGACAGAATTTTGTGGGGAAAAATGGAAAGGGGACAAAGTCAGGCACAGCAGCAACACATTTAAGGTTCATTTAATTATCTCCACAACCCTCCATCTGGACCTCACCCACCTGGACAATAAGGACTCATATGTACGAATGCTGCTCATAGACTTTAATTCAGTAACACAATCATCCCTCAGCACCTGACTGAGAAGCTGAGCCTACTGGGCCTGAATACCTTCCTCTGCAACTGGATCCTAGACTTCCTGACTGGGAGATCTCAGTCAGTCCGGATCGAGAACAGCATATCCGGCATCACCACACCGAGCACTGGGGCCCCTCAGTTCCCTGCACTGGGGCCCCTCAGCCCCTCTACTGTTCACTCTGCTGACTCATGACTGTGTAGCAATGCAACCACATCGTCACGTTTGCTGATGACATGATCGTGGTGGATCTCATTAGCAAGAATGACGAGTTAGCATACAGAGAGGAGGTGCAACAGTTAATAGCCTGGTGTAGAGCCAACAACCTGTCTCTGAACATTGACAAAACAAAAAAGATGGTTGTTGACTTCAGGAGAGCACAGAGTGGACATTCTCCATTGATCATCGATGGATCCCCAGTGGAGATTGTCAAGAGCGGTTCCAAAGCATTTGGGCTGTCACATCCACAGATTGAGGTTTGGGCTCTGACTGGGCCATTGCAACACCTTGATGAGTAATCCAAGATGGCGCCGCTGTGTATGGCCTGCCACTTGCTCCTCTGTTTTTTCATGTTTGTTTTTGCTACCGTCTCATCGTTAATTGTGTATGATCGCACCACGCTGCTGGAATTGCGTTTTATAACCAATCGCCTCTTGAATACCCAGTCCTTTAAACCACCACCGCCACTGTTGACATTAATTCCTCCTTTCCTGAGACGCCCTGTCTGTCTGCTACCAGGCAGGAAGCGCCGCAGAAGGCGCGGTCGGAGAGGCGGGTTACATGCCAGGCTGAGGACTCACCTGGATTCTCCGTCTTCGAGGTGTAAAGATCAACCAGGATTTGGCAATGCTAGAAGATCGTGGGAATGCTACCGATGGCTTCGGCCGGTTGGCTCCAACACTGGCGTTCCATTTCCGTGTCCCTGCCGCGCTGAAACATCCACCCGGGGTTGTGTTCAAGGAAACCTCCGTCAAATTCCTCGTGTGACATCGTCGCCTGCCAACTTTTCCACGTTCCGCATGGCACTTTGTAACACCAGATCGCTCAATAACAAAACATTTGTCCTCAATGATGTCATCTCCTCTCACAATCTGGATCTGTTTCTCCTCACCGAAACCTGGCTTCCCCCAGGTGATGTCAGTGCCTTTTCGGAAATCCTCCCCTCTGGTTACCTTTACCTAAACACGTCGCGGCAAACGGGTAGGGGCGGGGGGATAGCCACTATACACAGACAGTCCCTGAAGTACTGCCAGCTGTCCACTAGAGGGTATTCCAGCTTTGAGGTACAAGTATCTGTGCTCACTCTACCCTGTCCGATCTTATGTGCAGTAATTTACCGGCCGCCCAAATCAAACAAGGATTTTATAATTGAGTTCTCAGAGTTTCTGTCAGAGTTTGTAGCAAAGTTTGACAATGTTCTAATCTGTGGTGACTTTAACATTCATGTTTGTTGCCCCGCTGATAAACCTGCTAATGATTTTAAGGCACTTTTAGACTCATTAGATCTGGCTCAGTCCATTTCCTGTCCCACCCATAGGTTAGGTCACACTCTTGACCTTATTATCTCTCGTGGAGTGATTGTGTCAACTTGCGAGGTCATGGATTTTCCCATCTCTGACCATTCTCTTATACGGTTTGACATTTGTGCTGTTTCACCTGCCCCAACGTCTACTGCCCCTCATCGCCGTCGCATTATTACCTCTTCTACAGTCGAGGATTTTATTGCTGCCTTCTCTGTTTCTGATCTCGCCTCTACTACTGAACTGGCATCGCCTCTTTGTCCGGACCGTTTCCTCGCCTCCTTCCATACCACCTGCTCCCAGATTATGGACTCTGTTGCACCCTATAAGGTAAAGTCAACCAATGTTCCTGCGGACCCCTGGCTCAATGATACAACTCGGGCCCTCAGGCGCCGGTGTAGGCAGGCTGAGCGAAAATGGAAGAAGGATAGGCTGCAGGTGTCACTCGAGATGTTTAGGGACAGTCTTGCCACCTATCAGAGCGCACTGAAGGAAGCTAAAGGACAGTACCTCTCTGCTCTCATCAACAGCAATAGCCACCGCCCTGGAATTTTATTCAGCACTATCAATTCTGTCATAAATCCGGTGTCTGTCGACCTTGAATGACGTTTCTGTAAACACATGCAATGCTTTCAAGCAACATTTTTTGGACAAGGTTATGTCTGTTAGGCAAACTATTACACAAATCCCCGCTGTTGCCATCTCTACTCATGTAGCGCATTGTGTGCTAGAGAACTTTGATGCAGTTACTTTGGTGGACCTCAAAAAAGCTGTTCATGAGTTGAAGCCCTCCACCTGCCCTCTAGACGCTGTTCCTGCCAGGATTTTGAAGGAGGCTGTTGACATCATAGGTCCCATCCTTGTCTCCTTCATAAACAGCTGTTTTAGCATGGGTATTGTTCCCGCTGCTCTCAAACATGCTGTTGTTAGACCGCGACTCAAGAAACCCAATCTTGATCCCTCCGCACTATCCAACTTCCGCCCTATATCTAACCTGTCATTTCTGTCGAAGTTGATGGAGAAGCTTGTTTTCGCCCAGCTTCAGTCTCACCTTCAACTGCACGACATTGGTGATACATTCCAGTCTGGCTTTAGGTCGAGACATAGCACTGAATCAGCGTTATTGAGGGTCCACAATGACATTCTTGGAGCCCTGGATGGAAAAAGCTCTGTGGTTCTGGTGTTACTGGACCTGACCGCTGCATTTGACACCGTGAATCATGCCATCCTCATCTCTCATCTTCAGCATGTTGTTGGTCTGCAGGGTGCGGTGCTTAGTTGGTTTTCATCATACCTCACTAACAGAACTTTCTCAGTTGTGCTAAATGATCATTCTTCATCGGTTGCTCCTCTGTCATCTGGTGTGCCTCAGGGATCTATTCTTGGTCCCATTCTGTTTTCCCTCTATATGCTGCCACTTGGTCAACTCATTTCCAAACACGAAGTTCAATTTCATTTCTATGCTGACGACCTCCAGATTTATCTTCCTGTGATTCTGAGTGATAGTTCTGCATTGGACCCTCTTCATAACTGCGTTCAGGATGTTAAACAGTGGCTTTCCCAGAACTTCCTTCATCTGAACGAAGCAAAAACTGAATATATCCTGTTTAGCCCGGACTCACCCAGAAGTTCTCTGAGTTTTGGTCCTCTAACACCTCAGTTTGCACCTTCCGTGCGTAACCTGGGTGTTATTTTCGACCAAAGTATGTTATTCGAGATACAGATCAGTGCAGTAGTGAAGGCGAGCTTTTACTAGCTAAGACTCCTCAGCAAGGTAAAACCATTTCTGTTTCAAGCTGACCTCGAAAAAGCTATACATGCCTTCATCAGCTCGAGGATTGACTACTGCAACGCTCTCTACATTGGACTCAATCATTCTCTTCTCAGTCGGCTCCAAATGGTGCAAAACGCGGCAGCACGTCTTCTCACCAACACCTCAAAACGATCACACATCACCCCGGTCCTCCGCTTGCTTCACTGGCTTCCGGTGCGGTATAGGGTGGAGTATAAGGGTTTGTTGTTCGTTTTCAAGGCCATCAATGGTCTTGCCCCGGCCTACCTCACCGAATTAATAACAGTTTACCAACCAGCCAGAACTCTCCGTTCCTCTGGACTTACCTCTCTGGTCATTCCTAAATTCCGATGTAAAAAGTTTAGTGGTCGGTCATTTGCCGTCCAGGGACCAAAGCTGTGGAACGCACACCCAGCTCACATCCGATCCATCACTGTGCTGTGTTTTTAAATCGCAGTTGAAAACTTTTTTATTCATACAAGCTTTTAACACATAGCCCTGATTCAACTGTTATTTTACTTATATTTTGTGTTCTTATATTTTTACATTTTTTTTTTTTTTTTTTTCTTATATTTTTATTGTCTAATGTGTTATTTTTACTTTTTACTGGAAAGTGCCTTGTGCTCCTTTTGGTTGCTGTAAGGCGCTCTACAAATAAAGCTTGATTGATTGATTGATTGACATCCAGACTATTTAACAGTTTTTTTTTCCCTCAAGCCATCAGATCAGCCTCCTCAACACACAGAAACTGAACTGAAACTCACACACACACACACTTCACTGTGTGTATTGAACTGCTACAAACTGAACTCAAACACACACTCATATTCATTTCGCACATTCATGACTCCAGCATCACGCATATTATATTATTTATTAGTACACAACTGTTTACATGCTGTTTTTGTACGTCCATTTAACTGCTGCTATTGCTGTTTTGCACAACCTTCTATGTTTACATTTTGTGTTTTTTTGTTTTTTTGGGTTTTTTTTTACAAGTACACTCCTCTATCCAGTTCTGTCTTGCACACTGCAAGGTTTACAGGCAGTGCTATTTCAAGTTTTGTGTTATTTGTCCTACACTGTCTTGTCTTGCACTATTTGCACCAAGTTGCACACAATGCACTTTAGGTGGTGAAGACATTTACTAATCCTTAGCTCTGTGTTTTTCTGTTATGTAGCTTTATGTTGTTTATGTAGCACTGGGGTTCTCGGCTGTTCCGCTGTGGTGACCCCTAATGGGAGAAGCTGAAAGAAGAAGAAGAAGAAGTAGATTTAGCACCATGGTTCAGCAGGAACATTGTCTCATTTCACTGTTTACTGCGTCAGCTATATATGGTTGAATTGACAATAAAATCTTCTTGACTTGACTTGCTACTATGTTAATGATTATAAGGCTAATAGTGACCATGTGGCTATAAATTAGGGTGAATATATTTTAGTTTTCATAACAGAGGACAGTAAAGGCAGGAGGCAGATGGACACGCACTGTGGGTGGAAGAATCGGGATGGGGTTGGGAGGGTGTACTGTAAATAACACCAACAAATACGTTCACAACCGTGAAACTATGTGTAATGCAAAAACGCATACAATTAATGACGACTATAGAAAGCAAAAACCGAATACCGGACATTTTATGAGATTTAGAAATCCCGGCCGGATGCATTTTTTTTGTTCCCAAAAAGGATACGTCCGGGAAAAAAGAGGATATATGGTCACCCTACTATAAATAAATTCATAAAAAATATTTACTACACAATGTGGAACGAAGTTAATTAGGTGGTTTTATGTTTATGGATTACTGTTTTTTTGTGACATGGAGAATCCTGAGTTGATCTGCTGTTTAGCTTTGTAGAGTGTCAACACAACAAGAGGTGTGGGGGAGGGTTCAGGGGGTTTTCAAGCTGGGCCCCCCTCTTTAGCTCATCAGATTTCTTTATGTCCTAGACAGAATTGTGCCAATCTCCATGATTAGCACCCAGACCTTGGACTGTTGTTTGTTTAAGAACCCAAAGGATGGGAGGGAACACTTAGGCTGAAACTGAAAGTAACTGAGAGATAGAAGTTGAGATGAGGTTTTCATTTGTATTGCAGGTGGACATTATAGTTTAAGTTTAGTTCTATTGCTCTTTTGGAAACTTACCTTTTTATTTTTATTTCAGTTAACAAAACTGTTTTTAGTGATAGATTCATGGTGGTCAATGAAAATATTATCTTAGCGGCGACCCACCTTGTTTATGCTGCAGCATAAGGGGCTGTTCTTTGAAATTACGACTTAAGAGTAGATGGCAATTTTCATGTCAAACATTATGTATACAGAATTATTGCCAGCACTAAAACAATGACGTATGTATTTATGTAACACTTACTTAATTAATCTTTTAGAATGTTTTCTTTCCGTTGCATAATGTCATTATTCACTATTGTACAGTGGTCATTTCTGACTCTCTACTTACTACAAGGGGCTATTCTAGGTTTTTTAATGGGGTTGCACAGGTGGGGGCAAAAACCAGTTATGGGGGCCCATGGGAAAAGTCATGTACCCAAACACAATTGGGAAGACATAAAAATGGGATAAAAAAGTGCTTGGACAACTTAAAAATAGAAACAAGTATAAACAATAAACAACATTTGTTCTCAACTGCACTGTACTGCATCTACCCATCTTTGACATTTCTTCATGAAAAAACCTTAAATATGTTGCTACTGTGCCTGACTTTGTCCCCTTTCCATTTTTCCCCACAATATCCTGTCTAAAATAAACAACTTAATCATCAATATTACACAAATAGTATATTCAATAGACATTTCAACAGTAAAAGACCTGGGAGTTATTTTAGACAGCAACTTATCTTTTAAAAATCATATCAACCAAGTTACAAAAACAGCCTTCTTTCACCTTAGAAATATTTCTAAGCTAAGAAATATGTTGTCTATATCCGATGCAGAGAAGCTCGTCCATGCGTTCATGACCTCCAGAATAGACTACTGTAAAAATTTGATCACATAACCCCAATCTTATCGTCCCTACATTGGCTTCCTGTTACTGTAAGTTTCGAATAGACTACAAACTACTGCTACTCACTTATAAAGCACTAAATGGTTTGGCTCCCATGTATCTCTCCAGTCTTTTAACACGCTACAATCCGTCACGCTCCCTGAGATCTCAAAACTCTGGGCTTCTAGTAGTTCCTAGAATAACAAAGTCCACTAAAGGCGGTAGAGCATTTTCACATTTAGCTCTCAAACTTTGGAATAGTCTTCCTGACAGTGTTCGGGGCTCAGACACACTCTCCCAGTTTAAGTGCAGATTAAAAACGTATCTTTTTAGCAAAGCCTACACATAACATCATAACCTTGTGCTCCACAACATATGATCACATGCACATTATCAACTTGTGCTGTTAATATCATGAACAGCAGCTATGCTAATTGCTCTCCACTGCTTCTCTTTCTCTCCCCATCCCGAGGCTTCCTGAGGTTTGGCCAGCTCCAGTCACGTCCCACCTCGTGAAGATTATGGACTTTAAAGAAGTAGATGCCGAACTCGCAAACATCCTGAACCATCTAGAGACGTGCCAGTGTCATTTGGATCCCGCTACATGTGTGGAGTTTTGACATTAGACCTCCTGGAGTGTTTAAAGTCTCTGGCATGGAGAAGCTGTTGCTGGATCTGTAATGATCACAAATGTTGAGCTCAGTAGCTCATACTTTTATACCAAAGACTGTAGAAAGAACATTTACTTATAATCCTATACTCCAGTACTCATGTTAGTTCTCCCTCTCCAGTGTTCTGTATCGTTGAAAGATTTATGATCAAACTCTTGATGTCACCCAAATGAGGATGGGTTCCCCTTTTGAGTCTGGTTCCTCTCAAGGTTTCTTCCTCATTACATCTAAGGGAGTTTTTCCTTGCCACAGTCGCCACGGCTTGCTCATCAGGGATAAATACACACCATTCACCTTGACTGTTGATTTCTGTAAAGCTGCTTTGAGACAATGTCTGTTGTGAAAAGCGCTATATAAATAAACTTGACTTGACTTGACATATTTTCATCTGATTAAATACAAAAATCTTTAAAAGTAAAGCTTTCCGTGGAAATTGTGAACAAAAATAAAAAATATATATAAAATATTTTTTCTCAATACAAACAGGTATTTACTATTCCACATCTTAAAATTCTAAGTGTCATAACGCTAACATTATTGAAACCCTACATTTTAGCATTTAAAACGTTACTGCAGACAATTTTGGAAAGTGATTTTTTTATTTAATCTTTGAAACAACAGGAAGAAATGGAACATAATTTCTATATTAAGCAGTGCTTGGTGCATCACGGCTAATAACACAACTAAGCACAAACTGTAAGGAGCTTTCAACATATATATATATATATATATATATATATATATATATTATTACTTAATATTTAATAGAATAAACATAAACAAAGACGTGGGCTGCAACCCTGTTTGAGCTGTGAAATTGACAGCACTCCAATCCAATGGCGTATATATGGGAAATAATTAGCAGTGAACCAGACAGTAAGTAGGTGTTTTTTCTTCCAACTCCGCTACGCTGCCGATTAACATATGACAAGAGCGTGTGAGATTTTAAATGCACCTGAATCGCTTCCACTCTGCAGAATTTATACTCTGATCAGTTTGTGCTGTTGGTGGGACAAGCATATTTTGTGGGGGGCCGGTACCACCGTGTGCCACCCCTTTAGACATACCCCTGCTTCCTACTACAAAGCACATGGTCCCATGTTACTATTGTACTGTTGTGAATATTATTTCAAGTCAGACAACACTGACTTTATTTATTTTGTTGATGGCTTCGTTCATCTGCATATTTTTGTAATCTGCAATTTGAAAGCCATAAACTACATACCTCTCTCTTAGAATAGCCCAAATTATATTTTAAATGCACTAATTCTTGTGTTTTGACTAAAAACAAAACAAGACTCTTACACTGTTTTGATCAACCGAAATTTTATGTTTCAACTTTTACATGACTTGGGTGTTTAGTACAAATATAAAGATTTTGTTCTTATTATTTCTCTGGTAACCCTTTCATACATTAAAAAAATAATAATTATGAATGTACTGGATGGTGTTATCCTTTCTAAATGTATTTATGTCTTAAAGTGCAAAAGTCTGCAGGAACCAAATCTGGCAAGTAGGGTGGGTACGGAAGTAAGATCATGTGAATTGTTCTCCAAAAACCATCACAGGCAAGATGCCTAATGGTTTTGACATTTTAATGGGTTGAGCTCGTTAAAGGTCTTCCTGATCTCTTGTTGTATTACAGTGATGTTCTTCCGCTCTTGAAGCATGTGTGCCACTCAAAACACCTTGAAAAACTCATTGCAACTTTGCTGTATTTCAAACAGATTTCAAGTCAAACATCTCTGTGGCAGATTTGCCCAGTTTCACACACAATGTCGTGTTTGTTCTTTGTTCTAACTTGCTCTCCATGATGAAATTGCATGTGTGGGAATGCACATGTTCAGAATAGCAACAGATAGCAAAATTAGTCTCAAAACACTTTGATACTACATTGTATCACAGTGGGGAAGTGGTAGCTCAGTGGTTAAGGCGCTGGGTTACTGATCGGAAGGTCGGGGGTTCAAACCACAGTATCGCCAAGCTAAAAATCTTGGGCCCTTGAGCAAGGCCTTTAACCCTCTGTGCTCCAGGTGTGCTGTATCATGGCCGACCCCAACTGACCCCAACTTCTAAGCAAGCTGGCATATGCGAAGAACTAATTTCACTGTGCTGTAATGTATATGTCATGCAGTGAACGAACGGAGGCGGAAGCCAGAGCACAGTTCGCTTTGGTTTAATGAAATGCAGTTGAACACACAAACACACACACACACACAGCAGTCCATAGAATCCCAACGAGCGAGAGAGATATCCGTGGTACGCCCTGGAGGAGCGAGGTCCACATAATCCAGGCGCGAACGCACGGGAGGAAAAGGGGTAATCCAAGGTGCGCTTTGGAAGGATAAAAACAAAACAGAGCTACATCACACAACACAGAGCTACATACAGAACTAAGGACTAAAGTAAGTTGTCCTAGCCACATACTGTAAAGTGCATCATGTGAAACTGAGTGAAAACAGTGCAAGACAAAAGACAATACAAGACTGTGTGGGACAGATACACAAACGCATAATTAAGATAAGATGAGATGAGATGAGATGAGATGAGATGAGATGAGATAAGATAAGATAAGATATACCTTTATTCGTCCCACAGTGGGGACATTTCTTTGTTACAGCAGCAAGAAAAAAATAAATGCAAATATATAAAAGAATAGACAAATAGACATACTATAGTATACAAGTATATACACAACACAATGTATAAATACAAATAAGGAAAAAGTACGTATTGCAGGTAGTATTGCACACAGGTGGTATTGCACGTATTGCAGGTAATATTGTACACAGGTAGTATTATTACACAGTTAAACAGTAATAACAGTAACTATTATAATCTTATACTCCAGTACTCATGTTAGTTTTCACTCTCCAGTGTTCTGTATTGTTGAAAGATTTATGATCAAACTCTTGATGTCACCCAAATGAGGATGGGTTCCCCTTTTGAGTCTGGTTCCTCTCAAGGTTTCTTCCTCATAACATCTAAGGGAGTTTTTCCTTGCCACAGTCGCCACGGCTTGCTCATCAGGGATAAATACACACCATTCACCTTGACTGTTGATTTCTGTAAAGCTGCTTTAGGACAATGTCTGTTGTGAAAAGCACTATAGAAATAAACTTGACTTGAATTGACTTGACTTGACTATTACACACTTAAACAGTAATAACAGTGTGTATTATGGTGACTGGTTTACTGGGAGCAGATTTGATTGTAAAGTCTAATAGCAGCAGGGAGAAAAGACCTTCTGTATCGCTCCTTCAGACACTTAGGATGTAACAGTCTGTCACTGAAGGAGCTGCTCAACGATGAAATGGTTTCATACAGGGGGTGAGAGGCATTCTCCAGTCTCCAGTCTCTAGTCTCTTCCTATCTGCAGTAGAGATGCTTCTACCCCAGCAGACCACACCACAGAATATGGCTGAGGCCACCAAAGAGTCAAAAAAAATTTTCAGTAGCTCTCCTTGCACTCCAAAAGACCTTAGTCTCCTCAGCAGAAAGAGTCTGCTCTGCCCTTTCTTATAAATTGCCTCAGTGTTGTCTGTCCAGTCCAGTTTGTTGTTTAGGTGAACACCCAGGTATTTGTAAGAGTCCACTCTCACAATGTCCTTTCCCTGAATGTTTACCAATGGTAATGATGGATAATTGTGCCGACCAGCAAACCTAATTTATATGTTATGTCAGGGGTGAGCAATTAATTTTTACAAGGGGCCACATGAGACACCTGAATTGTGTCAGAGGGCCACACCAACGAAAATATTTTAGGGATGCACCGAAATGAAAATTCTTGGCCGAAACTAAAACCAAAAATGAGGAAACCAAGGCCAAAACCGAAACACCGAAAGAAAAGATTATGTTAATTATTAGAACCATTGCATTTATGGCTATGAGTGTGTACTAACCTCACTAAAATCAATGCATTGCAATTCAAAGAATAAATCAATTACAAAAGTTTTTTATTTATTATTATTATAAATTATTGTTATTTATTTGTTACCATTCATAGTATTGACAGACAGACAGCGGTCAATTATTATTAGCATCTGTCTATTAAACGAAAATAATTGACCGCCGAACGTTTGGAAGCCCATTCAAGTGAATGGAATGTTCTAATCTACAGCATTAAGAAGAGCTGTGTAATAAATAATCTTCTTCTTCTTCTTCTTTCGGCTGCTCCCATTAGGGGTCGCCACAGCGGATCATCCGTCTCCATACCACCCTGTCCTCTACATCTGCCTCTTTCACACCAACTACCTGCATGTCTTCCCTCACCACATCCATAAACCTCCTCCTTGGTCTTCCTCTTTTCCTCCTGCCTGGCGGCTCCATCCTCAGCATTCTCCTACCAATATAACTCATGTCCCTCCTCTGCACATGTCCAAACCATCTCAATCTCGCCTCCCTCACCTTGTCACCAAAACGTCCAACATGCACTGTCCCTCTAATAAACTAATTTCTAATCTTGTCCATCCTCGTCACTCCCAACGAAAACCTTAACATCTTCAGCTCTGCTACCTCCAGCTCCGCCTCCTGTCTTTTACTCACTGCCACTGTCTCTAAACCGTACAACATCGCAGGTCTCACCACAGTCCTATAAACTTTCCCTTTCATTCTTGCAGATACTCTTCTATCACAAATCACTCCTGTCACTCTTCTCCACCCACTCCGCCCTGCCTGCACTCTTTTCTTTACTTCCCTAACACACTCTCCATTACTCTGCACTGTTGACCCCAGGTACCTGAACTCCTCCACCTTCACCACCTCTTCTCCCTGCAACCGCACCACTTCAATGCCCTTCCTCTCATTCACACACATGTACTCTGTCTTACTCTTACTGACTTTCATTTCCCTTCTCTTTAGCGCATACCTCCACCTCTCCAGGCTCTTCTCAACCTGCTCACTACTCTCACCACAAATCACAATATCATCTGCAAACATCATAGTCCAGGGAGACTCCTGTCTGGACTCGTCCGTCAACCTGTCTATCACCACTGCAAACAGGAAAGGGCTCAGGGG
>JAAIIK010020256.1:1106182-1134154 GCA_014706435.1 Silurus glanis
GAAATGACAAGAGACTGAACAAGCACCTGAGCAGCCTGTGTGGATAGAAATGGTTGAATCCTCCTGATATTGTAGAGAAAAAACGACAAGAGCGAGTCACATTAGTAACGTGAAGAAAAAAGAACAGTCCATGGTTAACCCAAGGTTAAGAGTGGTCCCTGAAGGGGATATCAGACAGTTGTGTAGAATTATCCTGACATGGAGATGAATCACCTTGGATGAACAGCAGTTTAGTTTTGCTGGGGCTAAGTTTCAGTTGATGGGAACTGATCCATGATGATATGTCCACTAGGCATGTTGAGATCTGAGCAGAAGATGTTCTATCTGAGGGATTGAAGGTGAAGATGAGTTGAGTCTGCATAGTGGTAAGAAAACCCATGTGATGATATAACTTTACCAAGAGAGTGAGTATAGAGGGAGAAAAGGAGATAACTGAGATCCAGCAGGCAGGGGGTGGGATTGCAAGATTGGATGACTTGTAGTATATTTTCTTCTGCTATTGTTGAGAAATATGACACCAATGGACTAGGGAATTTCTGGCTGTGGAATGCAGGCATAGTCAGGGTGGAAGTGAAGCTCTTACAGATTTCCCCAATCTTTTTATTATAGAAGGAGGCAAAGTCTTCGGCAGTCAGGGAGGGTGAAGCAGGTGGAGCAGGGGGGGTTGAGTAGTGAAGAGAAGACGTTGTGCAGCTTATGAGGATTTAGTGCAGAGGCCTTAAGCTTTTTGTTGTAGAAGGCGGGCTTGCAGAAGTCACGCCTGAAGAGAATTTGGTCAGTTGTGCGGATGAGGTCTGCGTCAAGTTGTGTTTTTTTTCCACTTTATCTACACAGATCTAAGTTCTTGTCGATCACTGCACAACATTTCTGACAGCCAAGGGGCGGGACAAGGGTTTAGTTCCTGGGTTTAGTAGCTAGGGGGTAGAAGAGGTCCATGGTTGAGAAAAGAGAGGAGAGGAAAGTGTCAGTAGCAGAGTGCAAAGGTATTTAGGAAAAGACTGGACTACTGTAATGCATTACTAGCTGGTTGTCCTGCATCCTTAAGGAACAGGCTACAGTTAGTCTAGAATGCAGCAGTCAGAATTCTTATAAGGTTTAGAAAATATGAGGATTGTCAGGGTCTGGGTTTGTTTTTGCTTTGTCCACCAGATGGGCCACTGGGCCCTTAGCCCCTACTCCCTAGCCCCTAACTGCTTAATGTCTCCCACCTGCTCCTTGTTAATGTGGTGTATTTAAGCTACCCCTTTTGCATTGGTTTTTGTCAGTTCATTATAGTTGTCTTTACTTTTGTTGCGGTACAGTGGTATACCAGCCTTTATATTTGTCTGTCTTAATATTTGTGTTTGCATCTGGATATGTGTGGGTTTGTTTGTTGTTCTGCTTGGTGAGTGTCTTTCTATTTTGTTTGATTACTTTGTCTGCTGCTTTTCTCGAGTTTTCTCTAGTCTTCTGACTTACTCTGTTTTCCCTAGTCTCCTGTCTCTCTATTTTCCAAGCTTCCCGAGTCTCCTGGATTTTCTGTTCTCCTGAGTCTTCCTAAGCCTCCGGTCTTCCTGAGTATCTTCGTCCTGTTTTGTCATTTACTTTATTTGTATTAGTCTTGTGTTTTTGTTTTGTTAATCACACTGTGCATGTGTTTTTTTTTTTTTTTTTTTTTTTTTGTTTATTTTATTTTTTTCGTGGCAGACTGCTAGTGTCTGCCACTCGCTCTAGCGACCCAAACCTGACAAGGATATAACCCGTTTTATCATCCTTACACTACACCTGTTTTGAACAGTAATAGTTTTGACAAACAATTGCTACATACTTACAAGGCCCTAAATGGGTTAGCTCCCATGTAACTACAGTGCAATAGGAAAGTATTCACAGCGCTTTACTTTTTCCACATTTTTTTAAATTACAGCCTTATTCTAAAATGGATTAAATTAAACAAACAATACCCTATAATGAGAGCATAAAATAAGTTAGTTTGAAATCTTTACAAATGTATTAAATTTGTGAAAAACTAAAAATAAATCACATGTTCATAAATATTCAGGTGCATCCTGTTATCATTGATCAGAATGATACACATGAGATGTTTGGAGTCCACCTGTGGTAAATTCAGTTGATTGGACATGATTTAGAAAGGTACACACTTGTCTATATAAGGTCCCACAGTTAACAGTGCATGTCAGAGCACAAACCAAGCCATGAAGTCCAAGAAATTGTCTGTAGACCTCTGAGACAGATTGTATCTAGGCACAGATCCTCGAAGGGAACATAAGTTCTGCAGCATTGAAGGTCCAAATGAGCACAATGGCCTCCATGATCTGTAAATGGAAGAAGTTTGGAACCAAAATGACTTGACATGACATTGGCCAAACTGAGCCAATAATCACTTTGAAGGCACTTGAAGGCACCTGAAGAACTCTCAGATCATGAGGAACATAGATTAAACTCTTTGGCCTAAATGCCAAGCATCATGTCTGGAGAAAACCAGGCATCGCTCATCACTTGGCCAATACCATCACTACAGTGAAGCATGTTGGTTTGAACATCTCTGGAGAGGTCTGAAAATGGCTGTGCATTGATGCTCGCCATCCAACCTTGAGAGGTTCTGCAAAAAAGAATTGGAGAAACTACATCTGAACCAATGCAATTTATCATATTGTGCTTGTTAATATTATGAACAGCAGCTACACTAATTCCTCTCTCCTGCTTCTCTTTCTCTACCCATCCCAAGGCATCCAGAGATTCGACCAGCTCCAGATGTGACATGTCATGAAGTTAGAAAATGCTGACCTTGCAAGGATCCCGAGGCATCAAGAAGGTTGCGCCATGCTTCAGTTGTGTCCCACCTCATTAAGATTTCGGACCTTCAAAGAGAAGATAACGACTACCCTTTTAAGTCTGAGAGTGTTCAAGTCGAGGCTGTAAACATATCTACTGATAAAAGACTTTACTAAATAAATTTTTCTTAGGTAAAGGAGCAGATCTGGAGGGATCATGGATATAGAGTGTTTGGTGAACTGGGATATTTGTATGCTGTCGTCCCCTCACTCTTACATGTTCACTCAGGTTTGTTGACGGTGGTGTGGTGGGTCGTCTCTTATCCCAGAGATCCCTCATGTCTGTGTTACCTTCTGGTTCTCCCTTTTAGCTATGCTGCCATAGCGAGTCTTTGCAGAGTCCCAACTGCACAGTGACATTAACTTTCATACAACAATAAGGACAAACAAGTATTCATATCCTTCTCTTCCTGTCACCCCCCTTCTCTCTCTCTCTCTCGGTCAAGATAAACATGCTCCTGAGGTTCCAGTGACCACCGTTCCTGCCCCTCCCCCCTCTTCGGATCTGCCCACTTCATCTCTCTGAAAGGTGTCCTCTTCGATTGAAGGCCACTCTGTGCAGCTGGAGACGGTTTCTCATCAACGCTTTGGGGTTTCATGAAATTCCAGAGTAAGAACTGGAGCTTTGAGAATGGATTTGGACTGTAGTTAATGACAATGGTCTGCTACACTGACTCAGGACTACCGTTTGCTTCTGATCACCATGACTGCACCCCGCTACATTGTTTATACTACATTGTCTTTTTCTTCCTCGTACCATCTAAGGGATTTTGTCCTTGCCACAGTCACCCCAGGCTTGCTCATCTGGGATAAATACACAATTTATATTACTACTTTTTTTTTCTTTTCTATAATTAATTATGTAAAGCTGCTTTGAGACAATTGTGAAAAGTGCTATAGAAATAAACCTGAACTGAAATGAATTCACTACTAGCAAACATTGCCTTCTGGATGTGAATTGCAACACTTTCTCTGTTGCTGCAACCCCCTTTTCAAAATTGGGCAAAACTAAAGTACAAAATTATAGTAAAGTTTCATGTAAGACCTTTGTTAATGTAAAGCAATAATTTAATTCATGATCCAAGCAAAATTGGCTTTATGAATGAAGAGAAAGTTCATAATGACAGTGGGCAAAGCCTTATTTTGTTTCAAAAGATCTAAAAATGGTAATGTCATAAAGTAACATGAACAAGTATAAGCTGTTTTTATAATTTTTTTTATTAACTTTAATTCATTAGAAAAGTCTGAGCTGTAGAAACAGGGGACATGAACATATGATGAAAGCACAAACAAAAAAAACATTACCAGTGGTGTTATTTTAATCTTTAACAGCAATTTTTGATAGTTACAACTTTTTTTCCATAAACCAATTTAACACACTTGCGAAAATGGCTTGGGAAGGATGGAACCGCTGTTCTTCATCATGTCCTCCTCGGTGGAGGATTATTCCCTATGTACCAAAACAAAGAGGCCCAGCATACACAGCACAGCATACTGTATAAGAACAAAATGCAAATTTAGAAAGTAATGTCAAATTAAAACATAGCAAAAAGCACCCTTAGATGCATCTAAGATATACCTTAAATTTTGGGTAGTCATTCATCAAAATGGTAACAATTCCTATGTAAGGAACAAACCTACGGAAGGAAAAGTATTAATAAAGGTTGAATAAAACATATACAAATTTTTAAAAATGAATACCAAGCTTACCCTCTTGCTCTGCCCACTACATCCTTTTTCTCTAACCAATGCTGTCCCCGCTTGTATAGACCTCGATCATCTACGGAGTTATTATCACCTTTGGTTAGAAACTTGATGTCCCCATTTTCCCTAAAGAAAGCAAGATTTAATAAATAAATAAATAAACTTCCAACAATAAAAATATAGTATTGTACATTTTAATCTCATAGAAGCAAATTACAAATGTTTACATTAAAAAATAGAAATTCATTAGAAAGTTACAAAATAAAGAGGGTAAAAAAAATGTATATATATATACATACATATATACACACACACACACACACACACACACACACACACACACACACACACATATATATATATATATATATATATATATACACACATACACACACACACACACACACACACACACACAGGAGATCAAAATTAGAGAACAATTAATAAACAATTGAACAATCCTGAAATAATGTCATCTTCACTGCTCATCAGTTGAAGGAGTTTTTGTCCTGTCTATACCATGCTACCAGAACACCTTTTCCACAAAATAACTAAGGCATTTCCAAAAAAACATTATTTTGCAGAAAACACACTGATCAAAATTAGAGAATAACAATGACTGTAGCATGGAAAAAGATTACAACAAAATTTTCTGAAGGTTACAACAGTCAGCAATTAGTAGGAAGTGTACAGGCCTCTGCTCTGAATGACTTCAGCACATCTGCGGCCACAGGACAGCACTAGTCTCTCACACTGCTCTGGTGTGATTTTGGTCCACGCTTCTTCCAGTCTTTTCCACAGTTCGGTGACTGTAGTGGGATTCTTGGCCATAACTTTGTCGCCAAGGATTTTCCAGAGGTTCTCTATTGGGTTGAGATCAGGACTCTGGGCAGGCCATGTCATTATTTCAATGTTTTCAGTTTCAAGGAACTGCTTTACCCGTTTTGCTGTGTGACATGGAGCGTTGTCCTGCATGAACACTGCGGGCCGATTGGGTGATGAACGCAGGGAAGGAACCATATGTTGTTGAAGAAAGTTCTGATAAACATTTGCATTCACTCTGCCATGTAGCTGTATAAGAGGCCCAACTCCTGCTGCAGAAAACATGCCCCAAACCATGACACTTCCTCCTCCACTTTTCACTGACTTCTTTACACACTTTGGGTTCAGTCTTTCTCCAGTTTGTCACCGAACATAATGTTTCCCATCGGACCCAAATAAATTAAACTTGCTTTCATCACTGAAGTGAACTTTGGACCAGTTCTCCTCTGTCCACACAACATGCTCCTCAGCAAAGCTTAGTCTAGCCTTTTGATTCTTTCTGCTAATGAGAGGTTTGGTCACTGCAGAGTGGGCTTTCAGTCCAAATGCTTTTAAACGTCGAGACACTGTATGACGAGACAGATCCTTACCCTGTTCAGCGCTGAACTGGTGAGCAATTCCAGCTGCAGTGTGGAAACGATTGCCCATTGAGATCTTCTGCAGTATCCTGTCCTCTCTTGTATTTGTCTTCCGTGGACGACCAGCCTTCTTGGCGGACTTGAATGAGTTTGTGATGTTGTAAAGATTCAATATTCTTGAAATCACAGATTTGGAACGACCAACTTGTCTTGCTATGGCTGATAGGGTCATCCCTTTGGCCTTCATCTGGACAACCTGCTGCCGGAGGCTTTCATTCAATTTAGAACGGCCCACCATCTTGCAGGGTCAGTGAAACTGGAAGTTAGGCTGCCAGTTAAATAGGGGTTGACAGATAATCAAGGAAATTAGCACCAGGTGCCAGATTAACACCAATAACTGGGAGGTATCTGAAAGTGTTCTCTAATTTTGATCAGTGTGTTTTCTGCAAAATAATGTTTTTTTTTTTTTAAATGCCTTAGTTATTTTGTGGAAAAGGTGTTCTGGTAGCATGGTATAGACAGGACAAAAACTCCAACTGTTGAGCAGTGAAGATGACATTATTTCAGAATTGTTCAATTGTTTATAAATTGTTCTCTAATTTTGATCTCCAGTGTGTATACACACACACACACACACCTTCCTGCTTAAAAAAAAAGTAGCAAATGTGACCGATGGAAATAAAAGTTGGTGACCACTATATGCTATTTTGTGCCCAGAAGCTCTAAAGAAGTTATTTCTCATGTACCATATTAGTTGTATGTATGAAATGACATTTGTGCCAAAACTAACTTTTCAAGAAACAAACTTACATATATAGGTATGATGAGAAAACACTGAAATGGAAAACAATCAAGTGGCAAAAAGGGTAAAATAAAACAGCATTCTTTAGAGTTAACATTTTCTTTTTACTACATATGGTTTATGTTTAATACAAAAAAAAACACGAATCCTGCCAGCACCCCCAAGTCCAGTAAGGGTTCAAAAAGCAGAGAATAGAGACATTTTCCAAAGCAGAACCTGTGACTACCATAATTTCCTGACTATAAAGCGTACCCATATATAAGCCGCACCCACTGAATTTGACAAAGATTTTGATTTTAAACATAAATAAGCCGCACTACAGTGTCTACACTGAAACTAATGAACTTTACACAGGCTTTAACGAAAGACAGTGTCTGTTACACGGTGTAACGGATGAAATATGTTGTGGCTCCTTTAAGAGCATTTTGGAAATAGCCTGCCGCCGCATTTTTCCGCTAATACTGCATGTGTGCAAGACCGAGGAATATGTCCTGATGCTCATTTCTAAGTTTCTTTGACTAACCCGTAACGCTGTTGCCAAGAAAAATAAAAAAAGCACGAGTTTTGGAAACATGTCTGTGTTTATATGATTTCTGTTGCAACTGGAGTTAGCGAGCTATCCCATGACCCAGACTCAACGCGTTACAACGGCTGGTATCTAAACAGTAGCCTACCAAGAAAGTCATTGTTCACTGTCTTCCTCCTTCCGTGGAAGTTTTTTCTCCCGATGCCGTGCAGCTCAGAACACAGGTGAGGTGCGTTTTTTCGTTTCCGTTCGGAAATTTCATTGGTCTAATGTTATGTCTCTCAGTTTTTTTGGCTTGAAGTTTGTGAAACCGGAAAAAATCCAGGAAAAATCCACAAATTAGCCGCTTCGTTGTTTAAGCCGCGTGGTTCAAAACGTGGGAAAAAAGTAGCGGCTTATAGTCCGAAAAATACGGTACTTGTGTTCCCTAATTTTATTTTTCTTTCGTTGTAAATAGATGATACTGGCTGTTTGTAGAAATGTATTTTGTGTTTTAAATTTGTACAGAAAAGTTAAGTGAATTCGAAGAAATAACAGTTTAATAGCTCCTGGTAGCCATTATTTTTTAGAGAACAGAGGTAAATCCATTAAGGTTGCAGAAATGCAGGTGGCAGAGTATCGAGAATTAGAGCTCATTGGCACAACAACAAAACAGAAGTGGTGGTATACTATTCAGCAAGCAATGAGCAACTAAGAAATATATGGCAAGATGTAACAATCACTATCACCATTTACATTGCCAGAGACATGGTACCAGTTCAAGCGGATGAGCGAGATTTAGGTTTATACAGCTTTTAATAACGTTAGGCCCAAGATACACACTGCCTGGTTGAAAACGCTTCAGTGAAACAGCACTGCCTAAATTTTACAAGTCATGTTACTGAACTCTTGCACGAGGTGTAGGTTTTGCATTTTGCTTGATGTTTGTACTGCACAGTTCACGTTACAGCAGAGTAGTGATTTTTGTTGTTCTTGCTTGAATCAGTTTTAATTAATAAATACCCTGTCCTTCAATATGTTTCAATTAATCAGGACATTATTGACATTGTAAAAGGGAGCTGGTACAATGTCATTTTAAAACACAGTTTTAAATTATGCAATATATTGTCTGATTATCATTAGGTCCCCTGGTGGTCTAGTGGTTAGGATGCGGCGCTCTCACCGCTGCGGCCCGGGTTCGATCCCCGGTCAGGGAACCAACCCCAGCCACTCTTAGTGCCAGATAAATGGGGAGGGTTGCGTTAGGAAGGGCATCCAGCGTAAAACATGTGCCAAATCAAACATGCGGATGATCCGCTGTGGCGACCCCTGATGGGAGAAGCCGAAAGAAAGTTGATATTATTTTATATATACAGTGGAACCTCGGGTTACGAACGCCCCGGGATACGTATAATTCAGGTTACGAATCGCAGTTCATAAAAATTTTTGCCCCTGGTTACGAACAAAATTTCGGGATACGAACGTCGCGCACCAAAAAAATCGCAGGCAAGTTGGTTGTTTTCGTATCGCCACCCACGCTCTCCCACGCAGCTCGTCGCATCAGTTAGCGTTCTGTGTACCTAGCGAGAGCATTGTCTCAGCGTTCGTGTTAATACTGTGTCTTTATTTCGTTAATATTCATTAATATTCTATAATATAATATATAATAATATATAAATAATATAATATAATAAGATTCTCCTTCCAAACAATAACTCTCCCTCCTCCCCCTTTTACGAACATCGTCTCCATCATGCCAGCAACGAGTCTTCTCAAAGGTAAAGTACCCAGTAAAGATAATGTTTTCCTCTTTTATATGTTTTTATATGGTATGATTTCAATATAACATTTTAAAAGTAAATAATATTAGTGTCAGGAATCCCCCTGCCACGCCCCCGTCGGCGGCTGTCAAATCTCGGCATTCCCCGAAGCACCGCGCCCCTTCTCTCGTGCGTCCCCCGCCCGCACGGAGCTGCTCGCACTCGGGCTTCAATCATGCACACCTAGAGCTCGTTATTCACTAATCCCCAGCTCATATAAAAAAAACCCACATTCACCTACACCTATTGTCCGTTATTGTATGTTCGTGTGTGTCTGTGCCGGTTCCTGGTGGTGTGTTTCTCCGCGCATGCTTCTCCAAATCTCCAAACACACCGTCTCATCCCGGACTCTGCGCTCTCTCCACGGTAGCGTGTGTCTTCCCCAGCGCACCTCGGACTACCGACGCTTCTCCGTCGCTGCCTCCGCGCCGCGCTTCCGCCATCACGCACCGTGGATATTATATACGGACTGCCTTTTGCCAGTTTATCCCGTTTCTCTGCGGGTGTTTTTGTGTTGGCTCTGCCTTAGACTGAATAAATACGCTGGCTTCTATTTCTGCTTCCGCCTCCATATTCGCCGCGTAACAATTAGTGAATATTGGCTTTATTTTTATTTTTAACGTAATATTTTTGGTTGTCCAGAACGAATTACCGAAGTTTCTGTTCATTCTTATGGGGAAATTCGTATAGGGATACGAACTTTTCAGGTTACGAATAAAGTACCGGAACGAATTAAATTCATAACCCGAGGTTCCACTATATATATATATATTGTGACTTAAAAACCGAGGTACGTATCGAACCGTGAATTTTGTGTACCGTTACATCCCTAATATATAAAAATTGTTTTTCCCCGGTACAGAGCTTATGCAATCTTTTCTATGTGCGGAACAACCTCTTAGCCTTCAGCATCACGCCTGCGCGACCGATATCGTAGTGTTCTCAGGTGTTAATGTTTAGCAATAGATTAAATAAAAAGGGACAAGAGTAACCATGACTAACTATACATCATTCTAAAGCTCTAAGCCTCGAACAGCGATTTCAGATCTCTGTTTTTCAATGGAAAACGTATAACAAATGTATTTGCTGAATTTGTGTAAGCAGTACACAACAACAACATGCATAAAAAATACACTACTTACATTGTTATTGTAATAAGTCACAAACACATCCACTGCTGCTAATCCCGGTTTATTAGGAAAGATAAGGGTCCACTGAACAACATGCTGTAAAGAATTTTTGCTCCAACCAAACAATACTGTTGTAATTTAGATGGTTATTCTTTTGTTTTACCGAACTTCGGATGGTTTTTGTGTATATGTTTCCAAATAACTTTCGCATAAAAAAACGACATCTTGCTGGTAAAAAACAAATATGGCTGGTAGAATATAGTGTTACAAAACAATTGAGACCACACACTTAAAATAAATAAATAAATAAATAAATAAATAAAGGAAAAAGAAAAAAAGAAAAAGAGGCAGAATCTCAGGCTTGAGTCTACAATCCATAGTCCAGGTCTTCAAGAAACCTGCTCTGGATCCATCAGACATCAACAACTACAGACCGGTATCACTTCTCTCCTTTCTTTCTAAATCTCTGGAACGCACTGTTTTTAACCAACTGTCTGTCTATCTCTCACAGAACAACCTCCATGATCCGAAACAGTCTGGGTTCAAAGCGGCACATTCCACAGAGAGGGCCCTTTTGGCTGTTTCTGAGAAACTGCATGCTGCTCGGTCAGCCAAGCTGTCATCTGTACTTATCTTTACCAGCTCATACCAGGTAACATGGAGGGATTCACATCTGCCCCATGCAGAATCACCACTGGCGTCCCACAAGGCTCGGTACTTGGTCCCCTCCTTTTCTCCCTTTTCTCCATTTATACCCACTCCATTGGTGAAGTCATATCCTCACATGGGTTTTCTTATCACTGCTATGCAGATGACACTCAACTAATCTTTTCTTTCCCTCCATCAGATACCACAGCTTCCACTCGGATCTCGGCATGCTTGACAGACATATCTTCATGGATGAGTGCTCCCCAACTAAAACTCAACCCCAGCAAAACAGAACTGCTGGTCATCCCAGGTGATTCATCTCCAGGTCAAGATCTCCAAATAACACTTCATGACTCTCTGCTCTCCCCTTCAGCCACTTCTCGTAACCTTGGGGTATCTATGGACAATGAACTGTCCTTCTACCCACATGTCGCTAATGTGGCTCGTTCTTGTCGATTTCTTCTCTACAACATCCGAAGGATTTGACCATTTCTGTCCACACAGGTTGCTCAGGTGCTTGTTCAGTCTCTTGTCATTTCAAGACTCGACTACTGCAACTCTCTGCTGGCAGGTCTTCCCCTGAACGCTATTCGTCCACTGCAAATGATCCAAAACGCAGCTGCACGACTTGTGTTCAATTTGCCCAAGTTCTCCCACACCACCCCACTGCTGCGCTCCCTTCACTGGCTTCCAGTAGCTGCACGTATCAGATTCAAAACACTGATGCTTGCCTACAAGGCCAAAAATGGACCAGCGCCATCTTACCTCAGTGACCTCATTACATCTCGCACTGCACCACACTGCCTGAGATCCTCCAGCACTGCTCGACTGGTACCACCTTCTCTCAGAATGAGAGGTAAGTACATGGCAAGGCTCTTCTCTGTTCTGGCACCGAGGTGGTGGAATGAACTTCCTCTAGATGTCCGTACAGCAGAGTCCCTGACTATTTTCAAGCGACGACTGAAGACCTACCTATCCTGAAATACTTAAATTAGCATTTTCCAAGTTTGTAGAATTCAAGGGTTATATTTATATTAAGTTTGTAATCTGACGTACTAGTGTAGATTTATTCATTACTAGAGACTCAAAGCACTTTTGTACGTCGCTGGATAAGGGCGTCTGCTAAATGCCGCAAATGTAAATGAATTTGAGTTTGACACCCCTGCTGTAAAACAATAGCTTGTCTGGCTACCTGGCCATCAATATGAACGCCAACTCTATATCAAGAGCCAAACATATATAACAAAAGCCTTTAATGGTCAGTCATTCATTTCCATGCAGACTGTATGAGTAGAGTATGAATAGCTACCTGAGTTTAGCAGGTGGCTCTCAAACAGGGGGAGGGAGAAAATGATCAGACAGTCTCCTATGAATGTTTGTTGGAATCTCATGTCATGAAAATCTTCATAAAATGTGAAATACAAACTAATGAGACATGTGACTTTCTCCAGGACTGATTTCATGTATTTACAGTGCCTTGCGAAAGTATTCGGCCCCCTTGAACTTTGCGACCTTTTGCCACATTTCAGGCTTCAAACATAAAGATATAAAACTGTAATTTTTTGTGAAGAATCAACAACAAGTGGGACACAATCATGAAGTGGAACGAAATTTATTGGATATCTCAAACTTTTTTAACAAATAAAAAACTGAAAAATTGGGCGTGCAAAATTATTCATCCCCTTTACTTTCAGTGCAGCAAACTCTCTCCAGAAGTTCAGTGAGGATCTCTGAATGATCCAATGTTGACCTAAATGACTAATGATGATAAATAGAATCCACCTGTGTGTAATCAAGTCTCCGTATAAATGCACCTGCACTGTGATAGTCTCAGAGGTCCGTTTAAAGCGCAGAGAGCATCATGAAGAACAAGGAACACACCAGGCAGGTCCGAGATACTGTTGTGGAGAAGTTTAAAGCCGGATTTGGATACAAAAAGATTTCCCAAGCTTTAAACATCCCAAGGAGCACTGTGCAAGTGATAATATTGAAATGGAAGGAGTATCAGACCACTGCAAATCTACCAAGACCTGGCCGTCCCTCTAAACTTTCAGCTCATACAAGGAGAAGACTGATCAGAGATGCAGCCAAGAGGCCCATGATCACTCTGGATGAACTGCAGAGATCTACAGCTGAGGTGGGAGACTCTGTCCATAGGACAACAATCAGTCGTATACTGCACAAATCTGGCCTTTATGGAAGAGTGGCAAGAAGAAAGCCATTACTTAAAGATATCCATAAAAAGTGTCGTTTAAAGTTTGCCACAAGCCACCTGGGAGACACACCAAACATGTAGAAGAAGGTGCTCTGGTCAGATGAAACCAAAATCTAACTTTTTGGCAACAATGCAAAACGTTATGTTTGGCGTAAAAGCAACACAGCTCATCACCCTGAACACACCATCCCCACTGTCAAACATGGTGGTGGCAGCATCATGGTTTGTGCCTGCTTTTCTTCAGCAGGGACAGGGAAGATGGTTAAAATTGATGGGAAGATGGATGGAGCCAAATACAGGACCATTCTGGAAGAAAACCTGATGGAGTCTGCAAAAGACCTGAGACTGGGACGGAGATTTGTCTTCCAACAAGACAATGATCCAAAACATAAAGCAAAATCTACAATGGAATGGTTCACAAATAAACATATCCAGGTGTTAGAATGGCCAAGTCAAAGTCCAGACCTGAATCCAATCGAGAATCTGTGGAAAGAACTGAAAACTGCTGTTCACAAATGCTCTCCATCCAACCTCACTGAGCTCGAGCTGTTTTGCAAGGAGGAATGGGCAAAGATTTCAGTCTCTCGATGTGCAAAACTGATAGAGACATACCCCAAGCGACTTACAGCTGTAATCGCAGCAAAAGGTGGCGCTACAAAGTATTAACTTAAGGGGGCTGAATAATTTTGCACGCCCAATTTTTCAGTTTTTTATTTGTTAAAAAAGTTTGAAATATCCAATAAATTTCGTTCCACTTCATGATTGTGTCCCACTTGTTGTTGATTCTTCACAAAAAATTACAGTTTTATATCTTTATGTTTGAAGCCTGAAATGTGGCAAAAGGTCGCAAGGTTCAAGGGGGCCGAATACTTTCGCAAGGCACTGTATATATGAAATAAAAATAATGTTCAATGCAGGAAATGTATATCCATGGCACTTCTAACAATATCTTTTTGAGCAATATCAACTTTAAATAATAGACAGTAAAGCTCAATGTGTCTTCAAATTGTGTATGTAGCACATTTTTCTCACAAACTGTTAACATTTAAAGTTAGGGAGGGCATTTCTGCTGTGAGTCCTAAAATTTGGGCTGGGTGAGATGGGGAGGGGCAAACCAGACATTGTACAGATAAATATTTGAATGAAGATATCATGAAAAATGAGATTCCTACAATTTAAAATATAAACTCATGAGACATGTGGCTTTTACCTCATACCTTTCTAGATTGCTACATTACTGATTTCATTACTGACTACATTACTGATTTCAATACGCCCTCTATCCTGGTTTAGTTAAGGAGCTGCTACACTGTGATTTCTCCGCAACAAACACTTAAATGTGTGGATACGTTTTCAGTGGGTTTAGGGGTCCCGCTGTTCCTTTGAGTGACAGGGGGTGGGGTTTAACTTAATCTTTTCTTGGTCAAATTGGAAGCGGGACTATTGTTATACTGTCAGATTCTTTACTGTTTCGACTGGATCTTGGTTCTTCTTCTTCTTCTGGCTGCTCCCATTAGGGGTTGCCACAGTGGATCATACTACTCTGTTCTCTACATCTGCCTCTTTCAAACCAACTACCGGCATGTCTTCCCTCACCACATCCACGAACCTCCTTTTTGGCCTTCCTCTTTCTCTCTAATAAACTTGTTTCTAATCTTGTCCATCCTCGTCACTCCCAAAGAAAATAACATTAACTCATAACACACATCCACTCCACTATTTTCAGCTCCACCTCCAGTTTTAGTCAATGCCACTGTCTCTAAACCATACAACATAGAAGGGTGTCTGCGAGAGTGAAAGGGAAAGTTTATAGGACTGTGGTGAGCCAAGCTACCACAAAATTACCTCGTCGGTCAACCTGTCCATCACGACAGCAAACAGGAAAGGGCTTAGAGCCGATCCTTGATGCAATCCCACCTCCACCTTAAACCAGTCTGTCGTTCCTACTGCACACTTCACTGCTGTCACACTGTCCTGATACATGTCCTGCACCACCCTCACATACTTCTCTGACACACCAGACTTCCTCATACAATACCACAACTCCTCTCTCCACCCTTTCGTACCCTTTCTCTAAATCCACAAACATACAATGCAACTCCTTCTGACCTTCTCTATACTTCTCCAACATTCTCAAAGCAAATAATGCACCAGTGGCACTCTTCCTTGGCTTGAAAGCATACTGTTTCTCACAGATGGTCACCTTTTTCCTCAGCCTGGCTTCCACTACTCTTTCCCATAACTTCATGGTGTGTCTGATCAACTTTATTCCCCTGTAGTTACTGCAGGGGTGCAGATCTTGATTATTCTTAAAAATTGGCACAGCACACTTATTTTCCATTCCTCAAGCATCCTCTCACCTTCTAAAATCCAAAACAATCTTGTTAAAAACTCCACTGCATCTCCCCTAAACATCTCCATGCTTCTACTGGTATGTCATCTGGTCCTACCAACTTTCCACTCTTCATCCTCTTAATTGCTGCTCTCACTTCCTCCTTACTAATCCTATCCACTTCCTGCTTCACCAACTCCACACCACCCAACCTTCTCTCATTTTCCTCGTTCATTAGCTCAGTGATTTTCAACCAGTGTGCCGTGAGAGATCGTCAGGTGTGCCGCGGGAAATTATCTAATATCATCTAATTAACCATTGTCGGGTGTCTGTGCTGTAATAAAGTGTAACAGATAATGTAATATTCTTCTATTTCAGTAGGTGGCAGCAGAGGGCGATAAATGCCTGTAAAGACAATAGAGTTAGTGCTGCACGACACGTGACAGTTTGGGATCTCAGCAAGACGAGCAAGTGACAGTGATGGAGAAGTTTTTGAGAAGGGAAAATGCAAATGCCGAACAGGGCCTTGGACAAAATTCTGACACAGATGAATGCCCTAGTATGAGTGGTCAAAAGAACAAAGCCAAGACAGTGAGCTCGAGGCAATACAGCGAAAGCTATCTTTTATTTGGATTTACTTTCACCGGGGATGCGACAGCACCGACGCCGCTGTGCTTGGTGTGTGGTGAGAAGCTATCCAATAGCGCCATGGTGCCAAGCAAGCTTAAACGCCATCTCCAAACGAAACACCCTTCCGTTCAAAACAAGCCGATGGACTATTTTGTACGCTTACGTACAAACAATGAGAAACAGGCAACTTTTTTTAGAAAAACCACAAAGTTAAACGAGAGAGCCCTCAAAGCTAGCTAAATTGTTGCTGAACTCGTAGCTAAATCAAAAAAGTCCCACACTGTGGCAGAAACATTAATACTGCCAGCTTGTAAAGCCATTGTAAATGAGATGCTCGGCCCTGACGCGGCCAAAGAGATAGCTAAAGTGCCTCTCTCAGATAACACAATTGCCAGACGTATTGATGACATGTCTGCGGACATCGAAACTGTTGTTTTGGAAAAGATGCGCATCAGTAAGAAATTTGCCTTGCAACTTGAACAAAGCTATTTTGACATTGCTCCCGTTTTCAACCACATATCTATGTGAGCTGAGCTTCTCAAGCTTGACTGCGATAAAAACGAAAAACAGAGAGAGACTGAGAGCTGTTGAGGAAGAGCTTCGTGTGTGTCTTTCTACCATTCCTGCCAGGATATCCATTTTGTGTTCATCGAAACAGGCCCAGGTTTCACACTAAGTGAGTATAAATACATTTAGAAACTATATTATTAACTATATGTTTTTTTGTACTGTGTTAGAGTGTCATTTTGGTTGGTGGTGTGCCCCAGAATTTTGTAAGTGTAAAAAATGTGCCGCGGCTCAAAAAAGGTTGAAAATCACTGCATTAGCTGCTCAAAATACTCCCTCCATCTTCTCAACACACTCTCCTCACTAGTCAACACATTTCCATCTCCATCCTTTATTGCTCTAACTTGCAGCACATCCTTCCCAGCTCGGTCCCTCTGCCTGGCCAATCGGCATAAATGCTTTTCTTCTTTCTTAGTGTCCAACTTCTCATACAGCTCCTCATATACCTTTTCCTTGGCCTTTGGACTGTGTTTCAACCTACATAGTGAAACTTATGATAATTAGAATCTGTTTGGAATAATTGGTTAAACATACAGATGACTCTGATCCTAAAAAAAAAAGTTAGCACACCAAATATTGATAGCTTTTACATTTTTATTCTGTTGTATTAATTTGCATTTTGTAAATTTACAAATATAAACAGTTAAAATATAAATTTCTAAAGCCTTCTTGCTTTACAGCATTTTTTACAACTAAATACAACTTTAGTTGCTTCATCCAAAACGGTGACAGTTAATGAAAATTAATAGAGTTAAATTACATAGTTTGTTGCTTGTACCGTACTGTGCACCAGTACTGTACAAGCAACAAACTATGTAATTTAACTCTATTAATTTTCATTAACTGTCAGCGTTTTGGATGAAGCACTTGTAAATACATCATGTTCCACTTCACAAGTTACTGTTTATATTTAGAGTCCACGTTAACTCATTATATACCTATAGGTTAAATGTAGATTAAATTGTGAAATGTAGGATACATGTAGGTTAAATGGTCAAAGGAATACTGCGGAATAACAGTGGTTAATTAGAACCAACTTTACCATACATCAAAACAATGACCCCAAGTATGTGTCAAAAGTCTCTAAGCATTATTTAGTGTGCCAACAGTTCAATTGGACTGTTATCTATCATGGAATGGCCTGCCCAGTCACCAGACCTAAATCCTATTTAACTTCTCTGGGATGAACTGGATCCCAAGTTCATAAAGAAATATCCAACTCGTAAAGAACTCTTTTGGGAAGATTAGCAAGAGGCATGGAAAGTGTTCCAGCTGAATAAAAGTATATTTTTAATTGAATTAATTATCATAAAAAATTTACTTACTTCTCATGAATTTTGAGCACTCTGTGCACAATGGGGATCTCTCTTCCCTCGATCCTGAACACCACAATTTCTCCAACCCTGATTGGATCTTCAACTCTATTTGTAAGGAATAGGAGGTCTCCTCTGTAAAATGCAGGCTCCATACTGCCACTGAATAACAAAAAGAATACAGCATTTTTTCCATAGCAATATTAAAATTTGGTCCATTTTTTGTCATCCTATTACAGCCTCTATAGGAATTTTATTAGTTATGCTAATTCCCTACTGTACTGTACATTTCTTAAGTATTTATCAAATTTTAATGCGTAATATCTTTTAACAAACTACATATCAGGGAAAAAAAACTGCAGTTCAATGGTACTTTGAAGTGAATATTAAACTGTGGAAAAGCATACCCATGACATCACAACCATAACCCCAAAGTTCTCAAATGAATTTCTATAAAATAAAGGTAATCGTATTGTTTGCCTGTACAGTGGAGAACTAAATAGTATGATATCCAGGAGAATGAAATTGAATAAAAACTTAAAAACCTTCAAAATCTAGTTTTTTTTTATACCCAAGTATGAGTATAAACAGAGCATCCTTAATTTTACTGTAGAAATTATTTAAGCATGGTGTTCGTACAGGTGTGGCTAAAAGTTTTGAGAATGACACAAATGTTAATGTTAAAAGTCTGCTGCTTCAGTGTTTTTAGACCTTTTTGTCAAATGTTACTATACTGGTACACTGAAGTATAATTGCAAGCATTTCATAAGTGTCAAAGCCTTTAATTGACAATTGCATAAATTTTATGCAAAAAAATTAATTTGCAGTGTTGACCTTTTCAATACCTCTGCAATTTGCCCTGCCATTCTGTCAATCAACTTCTGGGCCACATCCTGACTAATGGCAACCCATTTTTGCATAACCAATATTTGAAATATGTCAGAATTTGTAGGAATTTGTCCACCTCCAAACAAAAACGATTGATCACAAGTTCTCAATGGGATCAAATTCTGCAGAGTTTCCTGGCAAAGAAGCCAACATTTTAATGTTTTGTTCCCCAAGCCACTTGGTTATCGCTTTTGCCTTATGGCAAGGTGCTCCATCATGCTGGAAAAGGCATTGTTTTTTTTCCACCAAATGGTTCTCGGATGGGAGAAGTTACTCTTGGAGGGTGTTTTTGTACCATTCCTTATTCATGGCTGTGTGGCTGGGCAAAATTTGGAGTTCACTCCCTTGGCTGAGAAACAAGCCCACACATGAATGGACTCAGGATGCTTTACTGTTGGCATGACACAGGACTAATGGCAGCGCACCTTTTCTTCTCTGGACAAGCTTTTTTTTTTTTGGCTCACCCAAACATTCAGTAAAGGGGACTCATTAGAGAAAATGATGTTACCCCAGTCCTCAGAAGTCCTATCCCTGTACCTTTTACAGAATATCAGTCTTTCTCCTGGAGAGAAGTGGCTTCTTTCCTGCAGTTCTTGACATCAGGCCATCCTCCAAAAAGATTCCTCACCTTACTTAGATGCACTCACACCTGCCTGCTGCCATTCCTGAGCAAGCTCTGCACTGGGGGTGCCCTTAACCTTGCAGCTGAATCAACTTTAGGAGACAGTCCAGGTGCTTGTTCAACTTTCTTGGGCACCCTGAATGTTTTCTTTAGGGATTAAGTTCATTTTCATAGCAAAGATAGACTTTTCAATTCATCTGATCACTCTTCATAAAATTCTGGAGTATATGAAAATTACCATTATAAAAACAGACAGCAGACTTGGTGAAATGTATATTTTTTTTCAAGGTTTTTTGGCAACTGATATATAATATATACCATAAGCATATAAATGTATAGGAATGGCGTACTTCATCTGCAATTGATTTTTAAACCGTTACATCATTACTTGTGTTATGGTGGGGCTTGCAATATGAAAGAATTCTTCAGATCAAGTATTCTAAAATTAAACTATACAAAATTATAAACACAACACTTTTGTTTTTGCCCCCATTTTTCATGAGCTGAACTCAAAGATCTAAGGCTTTTTCTATGTACATAAAAAGGCCTATTTCTCTCAAATATTGTTCACAAATCTGTCTAAATCTGTGTTAGTGAGCACACCAAGATAATCATTCACCTCACAGGTGTGGCAGATCAAGATGCTGATTAGACAGCATGATTACTGCCTTAGGCTGACCACAATAAAGGTCCACTCTAAAATGTGCAGTTTTATTACACAGCACAATGCCACAGATCGCAAGTTTTGAGGGAGTGTGCAATTAGCATGCTGACTGCAGGAATTTCCACCAGAGCTGTTGCCCGTGAATTGAATGTTCATTGAATTGAGTACCATAAGCTGCTCCAAAGGCGTTTTAAAGAATTTGGCAGTACATCCAACCACACCAGCCCAGGACCTCCACGGCCAGCATCTTCACCTCCAAGATTGTCTGAGACCAGCCACAATCAGGTTGCATAACCAAAGAATTTTTGCTCAAACTGTCAGAAACCGTCTCATGGAAGCTCATCTGCATGTTCGTCGTCCTCATCAGGGTCTTGACCTGACTGCAGTTCGTCGTCGTAACCGACTTGAGTGGGCAAATTCTCACATTCGATGGCGTCTGGCATTTTGGAGAGGTGTTCTCTTAATAGATGAATCCTGGTTTTCACTGTACAGGGCAAAATGTGTGAGGCTAATGGTGGTCACACCAGATACTGACTGATTTTTGGACACCCCCCCCCCCCCCCCCCCCCCAGACCACCCAATACAGTAAAACTGCACATTTTAGAGTGGCCTTTTATTGTGGTCAGCCTAAGGCACACCTGTGCAATAATCATGCTGTCTAATCAGCATCTTGATAAGACACACCTGTAAGGTTGGATGGATTATCTCAGCAAAGGAGAAGTGCTCACTAACACAGATTTAGACAGATTTGTGAACAATATTTGAGAGAAATAGGCCTTTTGTGTACACAGAAAAATTCTTAGATCTTTGAGTTCAGCTCATGAGAAATGGGGGCAAAAACAAAAGTGTTGCTTTTATAATTTTGTTCAGTAAATGTATACAATAAGGTACATAAGCATTTGGACAATGGCAATTCTTCTAATTTTGCCACTGTACACACCACAATGATGTGACTGGTATAGACGAAGTACAACTGAATGGTCTTATGAAGAAAAACAACATCTAGTCAAGTCGGGACACTATAATAAATGTGGACGTCTACTGTCAAACTCTACAACCAAAAGGAGACCGTTAATGTAATATGTTTGTTATACCTTCAATTAAGGCTGAAAGTCTACAATTAAACCAGTACTTCATTGCTTTATTACACATCCATTTTATTTGTATACAGAAGCAAAATAGTAAAATAATAATAATTTGAACAAGTACTTGTACAAATGGATCTCAATCTATTTTGTTTTACTTGTCAATTTTAAGACATTTTCATAATGAAGAGATAATGGTATAGGAAATATAACCCATAGGTTTTGTCAGCTTTTTAACTACAACAGCCTGCTGAGAACTCTAAGGTACCGTATTTTTCGGACTATAAGCCGCTACTTTTTTCCCCACGTTTGAACCCCGCGGCTTAAACAACGAAGCAGCTAATTTATGGATTTTTCCTGGGTTTTTCCCAGTTTCACAAACGTCAAGCCAAAAAACTAAGCAACATAACATTAGACCAATGAAATTTCCGAACGGAAACGAAAAAAATGCACTTCACCTGTATTCTGAGCTGCACGGCATCAGGAGAAAAACATTGCACGACGATGAAAAAAGATAAACTCCCCAGAGAAATACAGTGGTACCTTGACCTACGAGTTTAATTTGTTCCGTGGACGAGCTCGTATCTCAATCTGCTCGCACATCAAATCAGTTTTCCATATTGAAAATACTTAAAATGGTATTAATCCCGTTCCAACCCTCAAAATGACACCCCGTTTTTATGTTTCATGTTATTAAATTGGAAAATACATTTCTAAATAACAAATCTTGTATAAAAAACATAATAGAAAGAGTATGTAAAGATATAATAAGGTTTTATTTAGTGTACTTTCCTTGGAGATGAGACGACTCGAGCTAACGAAAACGCCGGTGGGTGGGTGTGTGTGTGTGTGTGTGTGTGTGTGTGTGTGTGTGTGTGTGTGTGTGTGGAGGGGGGGTAGAGGCGATAAGCGGATGCGGGGGGAAAACTAGTTTTTTACTATCACTCCTGTACACTACGTATCCCTAAACTTTAAAATTTTTACTTTTTCTTCTTTGCTTATCTTAATTTTCGTCACAATCTTCGCTTTCTGGCTTCGTTTCGCCATCTAGCAGCGGCATCTCGAGCTTGTACCTCAATTTTTTGCACGTGTAACAAAGCAAAAAAAAAAATAAAAAATCGACCGAGTGACCGCTCGTACCTCGGAAAACTCGTACATTAATGCACTCGTAGGTCAAGGTACCACTGTAGTTGTGAAAGGAAGGAGGAAGACAGTGAACAATGACTTACTTGGTCGGCTACTGTTTAGATACAAGCCGTTGTAGCACGTTGAGTCAGGGTGAAGGGATAGCTCACTAAAACTCCAGTTGCAACAGAAATCATATAAGCACAGACAGGTTTCCAAAACTCGTGCTTTTTTATTTTTCTTGGCAACAGCGTTATGGGTTAGTCAAAGAAACTTAGAAATGAGCATCAGAAAATAATAAGGACATAATCCTCTGTCTCCACACACGCAGTAATAGCGGAAGAATGCAGTGGCAGGCTATTCCCAAAATACCGCTATGCTCCTAATAGAAGCGCAACATATTGCATTTAGTGTCTTTCGTTAAAGCCTGTGTAAAGTTCATTAGTTTCATAGACAGGTATAGACAGGTGCGGCTTATTTATGTTAAAAATAAAAATCTATGTCAAATTTAGTGGGTGCGGCTTATATAAGGGTGCGCTTTATAGTCCGGAAATTACGGTATGTAAGTCTTAACTGTAAGGTTAACATCTTAAAAAAGTTGTTTGAAATGATGAATGATTTCAAAATTCAAAATGAGTATCAAGCTTAAGTAAAGTTTTCTGGAAAATTGATTTTGATTTGATTATACCTGTATACATAACTTGTATTTGCTGCTTCCTTTTTTATTTATTTATTTTTTTGTACATTTTATTTAGATGACATTTATGACACAAAATTCTATCGTATGCAGTCAAGCCAGCGGTGAAGTGTGATGCTCTGGGAATTGTTTTTGCAGTTATAATTCTGCTCAGCCCTTGCATGTGCCTGTTGTTTTTGCCACCTACCAAAATACTGTTGAAAACTATAGTCCTTCATGGCAACACTATTCCTTAATTACAGTGGCTTCTTTCAGTAGAATATCATATCATATACTTTTATTTAATGCCATGCCAGCTACTGAGGCTATCTTCATGGCAAGAACAGTTTATAAGAACAAAATACAATAAAATCACAAACAAATAATTACAGCACAAGACAGTTTAAATAAAAAATGTTGACGTTAATATATGATAAAAATTCTAAAACTTTTCCTGATAAAACTTTGTTAAACAGCTCATTAAATGAATTGACTTCATAAAACAACCTTCTGTGGTCATTATAAGCAGGACAGTCCAAAAAAATATGTTTGACAGTGAGAGGAATGCTGCAGTACAAACACTGAAGGGGGTCTTCACCTTTCAGCAAGTAATCATGTGTCAGTCTTGTATGCCCGACTCGACATCTGGTTAAGATCACTTGATCAAATCTTGTCTTCAAGGGTATTAAAAACCTGTTAGTAATTTCAGGATCTATTTCATACAGTTTGTTATTCGTCCATGTATTCCATTCTTCTTGCCACTTATTTAGTATATAACACAAAAAAACTTTCTTTCGGCTTCTCCCATTAGGGGTCGCCACAGCGGATCATCCGTATTCATGATCCGCATGTTTGATTTGGCACGTTTTTACGCTGGATGCCCTTCCTAACGCAACCCTCCCCATTTATCTGGGCTTGGGACCGGCATTAAGAGTGCACTGGCTTGTGCAACCCTAATGGCTGTGGTTGGTTCCCTGACCGGGGATCGAACCCGGGCCACAGTGGTGAGAGCGCCACATCCTAACCACTAGACCACCAAGGAACCCCACTTATTTAGTATATAACCATTAATAATAGGTCTACACTCTAAGGGAGGAATTTGGCGTCTTAGCGGCTGCATCAGGTCGCTCATTTCGTGAAAGTCCAACATGTCCTGGAAGCCAACAGAACATTATAATTATAGGATTTCTTTCAGTAGAATAAAGCACCTTGCCAACCTTAAGAAAAATGTGTGAGGAATGGTTTGAGGAACATGAAAAGTGTCCCCATATCTCAATTCAATCAAGCACCTTGAATTGTCAGAGCTATATTGGCAACACAATATTATGCAGCTTTAATGTTTTGGCTGATCTGTATAGTTTTGGAAAGTATGACTACAAATTGAAATATGATCATTAGTTATTTGTGTATTCATAAAGTGGTAAAGACTACATAATTTAACAGTTGGGTTTGGGTATTTTTGGAACTGTTGATCTCCTGGGACTCAAAGTGTCTTCTTTTCAAAGATATCTAAATTGTGTATGTCGCCCAGTTTTATCAGGAACTGCAGAGAGGTCAACACAGAATAGCTAACCTAGCTCTGTATAAGAGAAAGGCTGCAGCAAGTCAGTACCAAGCTGTATAACTGTGGTGAACAGAAAAGGGAAAACAAATAAATAAATAAATAAAAATTGGTGGGTTTCAAAGAACAACAGAATTCTGAGGCTACAGTTAGCAGTCTTAGACAGTTGGAAACCAAAGAAAACTATATTAAAAGAAACTATATAAAAAATATATGTTTAAATTAGCCATTTTTTTCTGATTTTACTCGCCTGTGACTTAGTTAGACAGTGAATGCACCGGTGAACCCCAGCCAAGCACGCCAAATGTGGCAGAAAAAAACTGTGCATTCTGAATCAAAAAGTGTATTGGAAAAACAAAGGCTCCAGGATCAGTGGCTGACAGTTTTTCATTTGCTTTTACATGATTAGGAGAGACATGTGATGATATGCAAGTACTAGTCTAGTAGCACAGCCGACAATCCACTACGTCTCTGTCAAGCTTCTCAACCTTAACCGAAGATGAGATACTGCAAGTCAACCAATCTTGCAATCCCACCACCTGTCCTCTGGATCCAATCCCTTCAACTATGCTTCAGACCATCACACAAGATCTCCTGCCCTTCATCTCCACAATCGTCAACAGGTCATTAACATCTGGCTATGTACCAACTACCTTCAAGCAAGCAAGGGTCATTCCCATCTTCAAGAAACCTGCTCTGGATCCATCAGACATCAACAATCAACACCTCTCTCCTTTCTTTCTAAATCTCTGGAACACACTGTTTTTACCACACACTTAAAATAAATAAATAAATAAATAAATAAATAAATAAATAAATAAATAAATAAAGGAAAAAGAAAAAAAGAAAAAGAGGCAGAATCTCAGGCTTGAGTCTACAATCCATAGTCCAGGTCTTCAAGAAACCTGCTCTGGATCCATCAGACATCAACAACTACAGACCGGTATCACTTCTCTCCTTTCTTTCTAAATCTCTGGAACGCACTGTTTTTAACCAACAGTCTGTCTATCTCTCACAGAACAACCTCCATGATCCGAACCAGTCTGGGTTCAAAGCGGCACATTCCACAGAGATGGCCCTTTTGACTGTTTCTGAGAAACTGCATGCTGCTCGGTCAGCCAAGCTGTCATCTTCCTGGACCTTTCAGCAGCATTTGACACAGTCAACCACAAGACAATTTTGTCAATCCTCAAGAGCCTCGGTATCCGCAGGACAGCATGGGAATGGTTTGCTTTCTACCTGGAAGGTCGCTCATACCAGGTAACATGGAGGGGATCCACATCTGCCCCGTGCAGACTCAACACTGGTGTCCCACAAGGCTCAGTACTCGGTCCCCTCCTTTTCTCCCTCTATACCCACTCCATTGGTAAAGTCATATCCTCACATTGGTTTTCTTATCACTGCTATGCAGACGACACTCAACTAATCTTTTCTTTCCCTCCATCAGATACCACAGCTTCCGCTCAGATCTCGGCATGCTTGACAGACATATCTTCATGGATGAGTGCTCACCAACTAAAACTCAACCCCAGCAAAACAGAACTGCTGGTCATCCCAGGTGATTCATCTCCAGGTCAAGATCTCCAAATAACACTTCATGACTCTCTGCTCTCCCCTTCAGCCACTGCTCGTAACCTTGGGGTAACTATGGACAATGAACTGTCCTTCTACCCACATGTCTCTAATGTGGCTCGTTCTTCTCTTCTCGATTTCTTCTCTACAACATCCGAAGGATTTGACCATTTCTGTCCACACAGGCTGCCCAGGTGCTAGTTCGGTCTCTTGTCATTTCAAGACTCGACTACTGCAACTCTCTGCTGGCAGGTCTTCCCCTGAACGCTATTCGTCCACTGCAAATTGTCCAAAATGAAGCTGCACGGCTTGTGTTCAATCTGCCCAAGTTCTCCCACACCACCCCACTGCTGTGCTCCCTTCACTGGCTTCCAGTAGCTGCACGTATCAGATTCAAAACACTGATGCGTGCCTACAAGGCCAAAAATGGACCAGCGCCATCTTACCTCAGTGACCTCATCACATCTCGCACTGCACCACACGGTCTGAGATCCTCCAGCACTGCTCAACTGGTACCTCCTTCTCTCAAAATGAGAGGTAAGTACACTTCAAGGCTCTTCTCTGTTCTGGCACCAAGGTGGTGGAATGAACTTCCCCTAGATGTCCGTACAGCGGAGTCCCTGACTATCTTCAAGCGACGACTGAAAACCTACCTCTTCCTGAAACACTTAAATTAGCACTTTCCAAGTTTGTAGAATTCAAGAGTTGTTTTTATATTAAGTTTGTAATCTGACGTACCAGTGTAGATCTATTCATTACTAGAGACTCAAAGCACTTTTGTACGTCACTCTGGATAAGGGCGTCTGCTAAATGCCGCAAATGTAAATGTAATGTAAATGTAGTAGTAGAAAACCTAACTTAGCCATTAAAACGGACTATGTATAGGGGTCGCGCAGTTTCAAAACGTGAAAATCTCACAGCGCACTCAAACATTAAACAACATTAATCTTGTCATTATGGTGTGATAGCTTCAAGCAAAGACCCTGAGGAATCTGCGATCACAAAGGTGTCTCAAACTCCAAATAAAAAGAATGATATTATCGCAAAGAAGTAATTAAATAATTAAGTTTCACTCAGATTAAGACAGATTAGGCACAAAATCGTACCACTTCCCGCCATCGGCAACACTAGTGATATGAATTCATTACCATTTTATGTACAGTGTCAATCGTTTCTCTTAAAAGTAGAAAATCCTGACAATTCCGCATATCGAAGAAGTGAATGAATGAAGAGTGAAAGGAATGAAGACATTTGTTAAAGCATGCTGAAATAAGTAGAACAGTTAAGTAGAACTAGGGCTGCACTATTTTGAAAAATGGCATGTTGCTAATATTGTGGGCAATATTGCAATATAATAAATGGTATCATGAGTCCAATTAATTGGATATCAAGGAAATTGCAAACAAATTAGTGAGAAGGCTGAAATGTGTATTTGTAAAACTTAAAAGGTTTTTAAAATGAATAATTTTTCACAAAATGAAATAACATTTGCATTAATGTAAAAAAATTTTCTCCAAGGTACAGCTGAATTAAATAAAACAAATAAAAACAAAAAGAAGATATTTGAAACCCGACAATTTAAATTATTTACCTGTTTTTCTGCTGAAGTTTAAGATACAGTATGTTTACATACTTGAAATCAGACAATTTTTAAATCATTATTATTAAATGTGTAGCCTTTTATTATATTATTATTATTATTATTATTATTATTATAGTAGATTGCTAATGATTTGAATTATGTGGGAGTGGAGCTTTGCGGTGGGAGGGCAGAGTCATGGGGGGTTCCAAAAGCCTATAAACAGCCTTGTTTACACAGGATGTAACAGACACCTGGGGGGAGGGGGAGAGAGAGAGAGAGAGAGAGAGAGAGAGAGAGAGA
>JAAIIK010020256.1:1134254-1162350 GCA_014706435.1 Silurus glanis
GGGGTAGGAGGGAGGATAGGGAGGCAGGGGGGAGTCTGCGCGGGGAGCGAGCAGGGAAGATGACGCGGAGGGCAAATGGGGGGGGGGGGGGGGGAATACCAGGCAGAGCTGACAGCATGTATGGGGATGTGTGTGGAAAAGCGGAGGTTGCCAGGTGAAGGCTTTGAGGTCAAGGAAAAATATGCGTTACCGCGAGTGGGTGTTGAACCATTGCTGGTCATCTCTTTCTTCCAACCCCGAACCAGCGAGATCTGTTACAGATGTCATATTGCTACATGATGTAGCAACTTTATTTTTGCAAATCTTGCACGGTACCTCTCTGATCAGCGTTGGTAATCTTTAAGCAAAAGTAGCATTTTTTGGCCACCAGTTCAGTGGCGTGTGTGGCGCAGTCGACATGTGGCGTGTGTGGTTACGTGACTTTCCGGTGTGCAGCGTGAAGATCAGGTGAAGATGGAGGCTGAGCAGACGATAGTTTAGCTCTTCCTAAACTGAGGCTATCTAGTTTTTTACTTTTTTAGCGGAACGGAAAATCTGCAAACTTTTTTCAGGAAGTGTGTGTCCACACACACACACACTTCATTAAATTGCAACGTTTTCCATCATATAATAGCACAAGCGGACATCGCGATTGTTATACAATTGATCATCAAGCATGCATTTTATTTAAAATTATGTAAATATAAACTGTTGTTCACAACTGTGCTATATGTTTTACAAAAAACTGCAAAAACTATTTGCATACCAAAATTGAACCGGACCGTAAAAAAACTAGTTACATACTGAACTGTGAATTTTGTGTACTGTTACACCCCTAAGTGCTATACAAATACATTTGGAATAAACTGCATATTTCATGTCCTGCTGTGGCTTGGACATAAAGAAAGAAATATGCACAAAATAGTTCAATAAATATAGCTATATAACATGGTGAACACTTCAATTATTTTTTCAATGAACTGTTTGCATTCATTTGAACATAATACCATTGTACCAGCCATTCACAGCATTGCTGACCACTGCCTGACCCAAAAAAACAAAAACTTAAACCACCTGGATACTGCAGTGATAACACTGCCTGTCTAAAAACACCTCCTTATTCAATGTTTTCTTTATTTGTATTGTTTTCAATATTATATATTAATACTGAAGACATTAAAATGATGACAGAACAAATCTGTAGTCAACATGTTAAATAACCCAGAATATGTTTTATATTTTCGATTCTTTAAAATGGCCACTTTTTGATTAGTTGACAGCTTTGCACAAACTTGGCTTTCTTGCGGTCACTGCAAAATGTTGTGGTAGCCATGCTAGTTTAGTGTGCCCCCAATTTTGACTAAGTCACTAACAGAGTCATCAACAGAGTCATCAGCAATAAATTTTATATATAATTATTATTATTTATTTTTTTTTTTTTTCAAACTACCTTTTATGGGAATTGGGGTTTTAAATAAATCAAGTTAGTTACAAATGTATGACCCACCCCTGGGTGTATTAAAAAAAAAAAAAAATTTATTTCAGTTATTAACTGCTATTTTAAGGGTGTCTTGAATCTTTAAAGTCATTATAATTTTTTATAAAAGCATTCGGTTATAATCAAGGCTACTTTCGTTGAGGGACAGATATGGTCCATAGTCATCAATGTACTCAAAGAAGTTCAAATGCCCTCACCTGAGAACAACTACAATTGGGCTTTCGCTTCCAGTCACAACCATCAGGCCTTTCCAAATCATCAAGGCCGAAGACACGATCATGCCAAAATTCAGCACCTGGTAGTACAACTGAAAGGCACATACATTTGTTATACCACTCGAACATTACGGTGGCGGCTGACGACAAAGTATTGGCTAACAATTAGATGCTCCACATATGACAAATGACTACATGTTAAGCTCCGTATATTATTATTATTATTATTATTATTATTATTATTATTATTATTATTATTATATTTTTTATCATCAGGCATAATTATCTACTGGTAAAGTAACTGGTCAGTGGGCGAAAAAAAGACTACGAGCGAGATTTGCGGTAGTCATCTTTTGCAACCTTAACCACCAATCGATTAACTAAATTCAAATAGTCGACTAACAGTATTAAAAAATAAATAAATAAATAAATAAAAAACGCGTCCATTATACAAAGGAGTTTAGATGTAGGCGCCGATCTGTAGAGATGACGTGTTCCAAGTCATTCAGTGTATTAATAAACTGCTCTGCTAGTGAATGCTTTAAGAACCCACCTGGCGCTTATTCATTCGTCGAACGTCGTCGAGAAAATCCAAAGACAGCATTTTGTCAAACAAATATATTAAACAAAGCTTACTAATTAAAACGAGTAACGGTCTCTCCAGAAAATAGCACAATTATACTACTACTATTGTCGCTGCTTTCGAATCGCAGGCGTGTGTAATTCCAGAACTTGTAATTCTCAACCTTTAACCAGTAAGAGCAAAAGAAACGCCCCATTAACTTGAAATTCCCACTTGTCGACTCGGGGTAGTCAGTTCCTCCCCTGTTGTTGTTTCCCTACTTCGTATGTCGAATTCGCTGAGGTCGAAAATTACGTCATTCCAAGTAGCGAATCACCAGCTGCAAGGCAGCGTAGTTCCTAGAAACTGATGACAACTTCCTGTTTTGCAGCGCCTAGAAAAGATAGTTGAAAAAAATAATCCGAAATTTATTTTACGTCTATGTAAATCTTCTAAATTAATAAAGCGAAACCTCAGGAGCAATACGACAATGCCGTGTTTGTATTAATGTCGTGTTCATGATAGTCCTATCTGTATACGTATACTAGGCAGGAAATGGGCGTGGTCTTGATGGGTGTGGGGTGCCAGCGGATTTCTCGCTCACTTATTACAAAAATAAAAATATAAGTGTATTTAATTCCTGGGTTTCTACGGTTACTCAGCCGGTTTCTCTCGAAGACTTGACAACTGCCTTTCCTAAATGTTATTTATAGCAATTTTGTAAATATTTAATCAGCTTTTATTAAGTTGCTCTATGATTTTAAACACCAAAAAATGTGTTTGTGGCTGCAATTTGTATCACATTTTTTGTTGTCTTATTTAGAACTTTAGAACGTGTTTTTAGAGGTTTTTTTTTTTTTTTTTTTATTTACTTTTTTTTTAAATTACGAAATAAATCGTATGAGTTGGTATCTGCTGCCTTATATTCAGGGGCATTTCTGCCATCTTAAGTTTACATGCTGTTGGTTCACTGAAGCCGTATCAATCCCCAGAAAGCTGATCTCTGTCATGGTTTTAAATAGTCTTAGACTAACTTCAGATTAATGTCATTTGGAAGACACATTGATTACTTGGACTATGTCAATGAAGATCAACGTTTACTAGAGAAACTGGGGATTGATATGGCTTCAGTGAACCAACAGCATGTAAAGTCATTCCCAATGTATGCAGGGCATTTGTGAATTAAAAGCACATTACAGTATATAAACTTCCCTGACGCTACAACACATGCTAACTATATTGTGCAATTCTATGAAAATGGAAATTTCCTAGGAGTCATAGATTGGTTATATGATATTTATATTCCCATAAAACATCCTTCTAATTGAGATGCTGAGGAATACAAGAACCGGAAGAATTGGCTTTCTGTAAATGTCCAAGGTGCAACTCATATTTCCTGAATTTTCTAATCTCTGTATATTCATTTTGAAAGAGAAGATCATAATGGAATATTGCTTGGTGTCCGTGGGTATGCTCAGAATTGTTTTTTAATACACCATACTTAAGGAACCAGACTCAATAGAGGAGCCCAGCTATGAAAAAAAAAAAAAAACACCAGAGAGTGAGAACTACAATGAGCAGAGTGTGTGATTATGAGTAATGTCCTTTCTACAGTCTTATACAGTCAGTTGACATTGTGGAACCGGGAACTACTTATAAAATAACAACATCAGAGATCATCATAGATCCAACATGTACTCCTGTATGCTAGAGCCTTTAAATCAGGGGTCATCAACATGGTGCCCGCAAGGACCACATGAGTCGCCCGTGGGCCTTTTCTTTCCACTTACCAGTGAGCTGCATAAAAAATTTTTTGTTGTTATTCTTTTTTAAATCTGTCACGACATCAGAGATCATCATAGATCCAACATCAACTCCTCTATACTAGAGCCTTTAAATTAGGGATCACCAACATGGTGCCCGTGGGCACCAGGTCGCCCGCAAGGACCACATGAGTCGCCTTTTCTATAAATAGCTCACCATAGCACCACTTACCAGTGAGCTGCATCTAATTTTTTTTGTTGCTATTATTTTTTAAATCTGTCACGGATAGACCAAGAGTTGGAAACCGGAGTATGGTTAAACAACTTGTCTTCATTTAGTCTGAACATTTACAAGGCAGAGGCTTGAGGAGAACCGGAGAGCGGGTATAAACCGTAATGTGGGTAGGATCCGTAATGCGGGTAGTCCAGGGATGATCGCCAATGAGAACCGTTAAAGGCAAACCTATCTTGAGCGCTTCCTCCGAAGCGGAGCATGGCGCATGGAGGTACGGGGAATACTAGTGGTAGGAAGTCCGGTAGATCTTTCATGGCAACGAGTAGATCCGACCGTGAGTGAGGTGAAATTGGGACCTTATAAAGGGGAAAGGTAATGGGGAACAGGTGTAGGTGATTAGAGCAGGGACTGAGTGAGAGTTAGAGCCTTAGAGGAAGGCGTGGCTGGTGGTTCCCTGAAAAAATCACACTTGCATTGCTGTGGAATTTAAAAATTACAATATTAAAATATAGATGACTAGATATAGATGAATATCATTAATTATTAATGAGATCTTCTTCTTTCGGCTTCTCCCATTAGGGGTCACCACAGCGGATCATCCGTATTCGTGATCCGCATGTTTGATTTGGCACATGTTTTTACGCTTCCTAACGCAACCCTCCGCATTTATCCGGGCTTGGGACCGGCACTAAGAGTGCACTGCCTTGTGCAACCCTAATGGCTGGGGTTGGTTCCCTGACCAGGGATTGAACCCGGGCCGCAGTGGTGAGAGCGCTGCATCCTAACCACTAGACCACCAGGGAACCCATCATTAATTATTAATAATAACATATATTTAAAGGTAAATTGAGCAAATTTGTTATTTCAGAAGTGTGTATCAAACTGGTCACCCTTCACATTAATCGTTACCCAAGAAGTAGCTCTCAGTTTCAAAAAGTTTGGTGACCCCTGCTTTAAATGTTCAAAGAAGTCCAATGTCCAAACTACATGAATTGGGATCCAAATGGCACTAGTACGTCTTTAGATGGTTAGGGATGATTTTTCGGGGTCGGCATCTACTCCTTGTAGGTTTATAATCTTCATGAGTTGGGACACAACTGGAGCTGGCGCAACCTCTGGATGCCTCGGAATGTGTAGAGAAAGATAAGCAGTGGAGAGGAATTAGCGTAGCTGCTGTTCATAATATTAACAAGCACAAGTTGATAATGTGTGATCAGGTGTTCTGGAGCACAAGGTTAGGATATGTTATATGTTTCATGTGTAGGCCTTGCTAAAAAGATATGTCTTTTATAAACACTTAAACTGCGAGAGTGTGTGAGCCCCGAACACTGTCAGGAAGACTATTCCAAAGTTTAGGAGCTAAATGTGAGAATGGTCCACCACCTTTAGTGGACTTTGCTATTCTAGCAACTACTAGAATTTCAATGTTTTTAGATCTAAAAGAGCATGACGGATTGTAGCGTGTTAGAAAAAAGGATGGATACATGGGAACTAAACCATTTAAGGCTTTGTAAGTAAGTTGCAATAGTTTGTAGTCGATTCAAAACGTAACAGGTAGCCAGTGTTGGGATGATAATATTATGGTTATATGGTCATATTTTCTTGACCTTGTGAGAACTCTGGACTAATTGTAGCATGTATGATGCAGGACAACCACCTAGTAATGCATTAGAATAGAATTGTGCGTGGATACCAAAGTGAGATTATATTTCTAATAACATTCACAGACACTGACAAGCTCTTCTTTTTCATACTTTCCAACTTTATTTTCTAGAGCACCTGCCTGCTCACCTTCTTCCTTCAAAATTCAAGTTCATCCAGAAATACATTATTTTCAATGTCAAAATACAAAATAAATTATTTCCTAAATTTAAAGCATTCTTTAAATACAATCCACATACATTTTCACTCTTACAATAATTCAGTCTGGAGGTCATAAATGCATGGATGAGCTTCTCTGCATCAGATATAGATAACATTTTTCTTAGCTTAGAAATATTTCTAAGGTGGAAGAAGGCTGTTTTTGTAATATGGGTGATATGATTTACAAAAGACAAATTGCTGTCTAAAATAACACCCAGGTCATTCACTCTTGAACTAGTAGTTACAGTACATCCTTCTAAATGCAAGTTGATTGCTGGAGCTTCTGTGTACTGGTTTTTGTATCAGTGAAAAAATATCTCTTTCTTATTAGAATTTAATAATAGCAAGTTATGCGTCATACAATCTTAATTCTTTAACACACTCAGTTAACCTAGCCAATTGAGATGTTTCATCTGGTTTTGATGATATTTAATGCTCCTCCTTAAGATACTTCAACGTATGTTCATGGAATTCAATAGCCAACCTCTCATGGACAGTGAGTCTTTTCCTCTCGTGTTTTAGTGTAATGGCAGCTCCCGAGGATGTTAAGGGTAAACTGCATGCAAATCATTAGTTCTGACTTTTCCTTGAAACAAGAACAGTTAATATACAGTATTTCACAAAAGTGAGTACACCCCTCAAATTTTAGCAACCATTTTAGTATATCTTCTCATACTATAGAAGTCAAACTTATATATTTTAGAGTAGTCAATGTGCAGCTTGAATATCAGTACAGATTTACTGTCCTCTACAAATAACAACATACAGCAATTATTGTCAAAATAGCTGGCAACAAAAGTGAGCACACCCTAAGTGAACCAAAACTATGTCTGACATATCAATATTTTGTGTGAGCTCTATTGTTATCTAGCACTGCCTCAATGCTCCTGGGCATGGAATTCACCAGAGCTGCACAGGTTGTTGCTGGGATCCTCATCCACTCCTCCACACTGACATCACAAAGCTGCTGGATGTTAGACAGATGGCGCTTCTCCACCTTCCACTTGAGGATGCCCCACAGGTGCTCAATGGAGACATACTTGGCCACTCAATCACCTTCAGTTTCCTCAGCATTTACATTTACATTTACATTTGCGGCATTTAGCAGACGCCCTTATCCAGAGCGACGTACAAAAGTGCTTTGAGTCTCTAGCAATGAATAAATCTACACTGGTATGCAAGATTACAAACTTAATATAAATATAACTCTTGAATTCTACAAAGCAAACTTGGAAAGTGCTAATTTAAGTGTTTCAGGAAGATGAAGGTCTGTGAGATGTGATGAGGTCTCTGAGGTAAGATGGTGCTGGTCCATGTTTGGCCTTGTAGGCAAGCATCAGTGTTTTGAATCTGATACGTGCAGCTACTGGAAGCCAGTGAAGGGAGCGCAGCAGTGGGGTGGTGTGGGAGAACTTGGGCAGATTGAACACAAGCCGTGCAGCTGCGTTTTGGATCATTTGCAGTGGACGAATAGCTTTCTCAGCAAAGTCAGTTGTCATCTTGGCGATGTGTTTGGGGTCGTTATTATGTTGGAAAACTGTCATTCGGTCCAGTTTGGACAGGTTGCCTTCAACAAATTGTTTATGGGCTTTCTCGTGAGTCATCTTCAGAAGCCTCCTTCTGGAATGACAGCCATGCAAACCGACGTGTGCAGTGTGTGGCATACACACTGACTGAGTCTGAATCTGAGCACTGACAAGCGGACTATCCGTTTCTGAAACCTCTAAAGCAGTGGCCGGGAACCTGTGGCTCTTTGACAAAAATTGTCTCTCCAGCGCTCTCACTTCACTAACATTTTATAGTTAGAAATATATATAACCGTCACTAGAAATCATTTCCCTACAGAAAATACAATTACAATTCCTTTGTTTTACAGCGAACCAAAATTAATGAAAAGTCAGTTTACAATTTAAAAAATTAAGTTGTTCCGACCAATGCACGTATGTGGCACTGTGTTTAAGCTTCACAACACCAATAAATGGCAAACCACTTACATTAATATTGTAACCTTGCGTGTGCCATGAGTGGTGATGGCGAAAAGAAAAAAATCAGAAGAACATAGAAAGTTTCGAAATGAGTGGACAGAAACATGTGCTTTTATTGAAAGCAATGGTGCTCTGCTCTGTCTGGTTTGCACAGAACGTATTTCCTCTTTTAAAAAAATCAAACGTTGAGAGACATTTTCAAACCCACCATGCAACTTTTGCAGCGAAGTACCCAGTGGGCGAAAGCCGAAAGAAGGCGTATGCAGAGCTCCAACGTAAACTGCAAACCAGACGGCAACAGCTGCAAGCCTGGACAGGAGCATTTGGAAGCTTGAATGCTGCCAGCTTTGCTTGCTCACTGGAGATCGCAAGGCAAGGGAAACCTTTTACTGATGGCAAATATGTAAAGTCATGCATGCTGATTACGGCAACTGAACTGTTTGAGGATTTTCCGAACAAGGATAAAATCATTCAGAAAATAAAAGAGGTGCCCCGATCTTTTTATGGATTTTGCTACTGAAAAATAACTGCCACTGGACAAGCTTGTTTCTGTGTGCACTGATGGAGCTCCAATTATGGTGGGGAAATGAAAAGGGTTTGTGTCTCTACTATGTGAAGAAAAGGACTAATTCTGCATTATCATTGTTCCTTACATCAAGAGGCACTGTGTGCTCAGTCATGTGGGCCTGAACTATGTGAAGTCATTAGTAATATGAGTAGTGAATTTAATCGTGGCCTGAATGAGTGCCAGTTCAGAGAGTTGTTGGAGGAAATGGGAAGCAACTATTCCAGCCTGCTGTTGCACAGCAATTCCCACTGGTTATCAAAAGGGAGAGTGCTTGCATGTTTTGCTTTGTGCTTCTATGTGGTGAAAGCCTTTTTGAAAAAGAAAGGAATTGTGCATCCTGAGCTCACAGATCAGATTTGGTGTTGAAAGTTCTATTACCTGGTGGACATTACCGGGCATCTGAACCAGTTAAACGTGAGGATGCAGGGACATGTGAATACTGTTTTTTCTCTTTACCAGGCTGTTTTAGCATTTTAATCAAAATTGAAACTGTTCACCCAGGACATTGAAAGTGGCCACCTCCTGCACTTTGAAACATTACAAACATTCAGGGAAAGCTGCCTCACAAATGAGCCTATTTGTAATGTCGCAGTCTGTCAGCTGGTTTCGTATACATCTAACCTTTTGATGTCATTCAGAGAACGTTTTGGGGACTTTCGTTCACACAGGAGTTTGTTCAAATGTATTACTCATCCACACGAAATCACACTCGACGATGACCAGCTCAGTGTCATCCCTGGCACCTCCACTGCAAGTTTTGAGTTAGAGACTGCTGAGATCAAATCTGCAGACATATGGTCAATCAAATTTGTCACTCTAAATACCAAGCTGGAAAGCATCATTTGTGAGCGTAAACATTTTGACAAAGGAACAGACGTGTAAGGACATGGGGAACCTTGAACGTAAGGACAATCTAATCTTGAAAACCTGGAATCAACTTTCCCCTAATTTTGTCACTATGCGACATGTCAGTACAGCCGTTCTGACAATGTTTGGGTCCACATACTCTTGCGAGAAGTCTTTCTCGCATATGAACAATATCAAGTCCAAGGTTGACAGATGATAGTTTGGACGCTTGCATAAAATTAAACCTGATCACTTCTTAGTAATAGTTAGACACTATTTAGAATAGCCTTTATTTGTCACATATACATTACAGCACAGTGAAATTTTGTTCTTCGCATATCCCAGCTTGCTTGGAAGCTGGGGTCAGAGCGCAGGGTCGGCCATGATACGGCACCCCTGGAGCACAGAGGGTTAAGGGCCTTGCTCAAGGGCCCAAGAGTGGCAGCTTGGCAATACCGGGGCTTGAACCCCCGACCTTCCGATCAGTAATCCAGCGCCTTAACCACTGGAGCTACCACTCTCCCTATTTTCCCAATTGCTCTTTAAAAAATGTATTAGCCAAAATTAAAACAGTGCTTTGTTTTTCACTCATGCACTTACTCAACATGTCTTGCTGCATACTTTATTTTAATTTATTTGACTAGTAAAAGTTTTTACTTACAAGTAAAATTGTTATTAAAATGTAATTTTTTTATGATAGTAAAATATCTGCTTATTTTAAATAGCTATTTTGAGGAAAATAATAATGTATTAACCAGAATTTAAAAATGTGCTTTGTTCTTTATTAATGCACTTGCTCAACATGTGATGCTTTACATTTGTTTATTTTTAAGTTGTACATGGACATAAATAATGGTTTTGTTATTGAAAACCTGAATTTTCTATAATAATATATATATATATATATATATATATATATATATATATATATATATATATATATATACATACACACAATCCAATCCAATGGCTCTTAAAAATGGCTCTTTGGTGAAAAAAGGCTCCCGACCCCTGCTCTAAAGCAATGCTGGCAGCACTCATGCGTCTGTTTTTTGAAGCCAGATCTGCACTTGATGCACAACACGAGGACTCAACAGAGTCAAAGGACTTTTTCCTAGTGGAAACCATCTTGAAAAACCACTGTATGACTCTGGCCACTGCACTGTAACAAACTTTCAGGGTTACTGATCTTTTTATAGCCCAAGCCATCTTTGTGGAGAGCAACAATTTTAATTCTCAAATTGTACTTAAAGCACCACATTTTAACTGCTCTAAAACAAGATACACAAATTTGTATGGTCCTGTGAAGCAGACAAAAACATGAACATGATGAATAGAACATGTGGCTTTGCAGGGTTAAGCGACATACAGCTGTTGTCAATTAGCGTGTACTCACTTTTGTTGCCAGCTATGTTGACAATAATGGTTGTATGTGTTCGAGATCCACCTATTGGAGATATAGACAACTCCCCGGTTGCCCAGTACACTCACAGCGAGGCCCTGTAAGCCAAAGGACAGCCCTTAAGGTGGTGTTCAGCACGTCACAGAGTTGTAGACCTCACACACTGTGAAGGTGAAAAACCCAGCCATGAAAAACATGACATGTGGTAACATGCATGCTAAAACTCTGATGACACCCAACATGCAGGCCGCATGAAGAAAAATACATGTTGATATACATGTAATTGGACCAATCCGGGTGTCAGGAAAGAGTACAAACTAACATGCTTGAAAACATGCATAAACTGGGCTGAGCAGTCAGGGTTAAAAGGAGTGCGGGCCTAGTAGCACAAAGCTATAAAGAGCCTACACCTAAGACCGCATGAGCCACCGAGGTCTGGGTAACATCAAGCTGGTAGTACCTGACAAAGGTATGTGAAAAGGACCAGCTTCCAGCAGCACAAATGTCCTGCAAGGGAACCCCTCTAAACAGAGCCCAAGAAGCAGCCAAGCCTCAAGTAGAGTGAGCTCTGAGGCCACCTGGAGGCTGCACTCCTTTAAATTCATATGCCAAAAGCTAATGAGAAAGGCGTTGCTTAGAGATGGGATTCCCCGTGTCAGGGGGTGCCGAAAAACGAATAGCTGGTCGCTCCTTCTACAGGGGCTAGTCCTGTCAATGTAACCCCGCAGGCCACGCACAGGGCATACAGCATTTCACCTCTGGTCCTCCACAAAAGAAAAAAGAGGAGGGTGAAAAGCAGAGAGCTCGGTCACACCACCAGTGAAAGCTGGGAGGCCTTTAGGCATCAAGGCCGGGCTAGGCCTGAGCAAAACCTTATCCCTATTGAGCGAAAGTTTGGTGCATGAGGAATTTATTCCATAGCAGGTTCTTCCGAACCTCTTCCATAGCAGCCACTCCGTATGGAGATTGGAGGCACCACTCTCCGTAAAGTGGGTTCCCCCTCGACAAAAGGTCTGTCCCCCTGTTCAGAATGCCCGGAACATGAGTCGCCCGTAACGACAGAAAATGCCGTCTGCTCCATACCAACAGCTTGTGAGCTAGAGCATGAAGCTTGGAGAAGCGCATCTCCCCTTGATGGTTGCTGTGTGCTACAGCTGCCGTATTGTTGCAGTGCACCAGCACATGATGCCCCTGCAAGTGCTCACAGCCTTCCACACACTAAGGAGCTCCAAATAGTTTATATGGGCTGAGTGAAGTGTGTTTGGCCACACACCATTCACTGATCTCCCTTCCTGTCTGACTTCCCACCCTGTTAAGGAGGCATCTGTCGTTACCACTTTCCACAGCATGATCGCCCCGAGAGGGGTCCCATGAGCGTAACACTATTTGCGCACTTGTTCTCACATCCTTCCCCTCTGGAACGTGGAAATGCACCCTGGACGACACGTGGAACAGTGAAGCCTGTGTAAAATAGAGATCCGCACTCACTGGCAGGGGTTCCCACTGAAAGAGAGCCTCCGTCTTTTGAATGGGTAAACATGGAGGGCAGAACAGGTGTCAAGCACCAGGCTGGCCGTTTATGTTTAGTATTAAAAGGAGCGGGGTAAGGGAGCTTCTTCGCCACGGCAAAGGACATTTTACCCCAGGGCCTAGCAGGGGTGCGGATACTCTGCTGAGCCAGTGGTTTCCCGGTCGGGTTAGTTGGTTCTGCCAGTATGTTGGGAATGGCATCCCACAGCAGGTGCGTTAGGCGGCTGCACAGAAGGCGTCTGTTTGAACACAGACACAGTTTGAAAGCCTCGTCCTTCTTCTTCTTATCATCGCAACACTGCTGCATTAGCATGACATCTCCAGTTGTTGTCTTAAATCGAGCAGGAGTTCGGCCTGATATGCGGACAACAATCAGTGTCGCCTTTTCCCCCTCAGAGTCGGAAAACTCGAAGTCGCTGCACTGCAAAGCAGCTACCTTGAGCCTGTGATGCAGGAGCTTTCCGGGAGCGCTAAACAATGCAGTTCACAGGAAGGTTGATAGCTTCTTGAGCATGTTTAAGAGCCAGGCAGACAACGCAGAAGGGATGGGAATCCCTGGCGGCAATGAGAGCGGCGCACACAGCCGTGCAGGCTCATGACAGGTTGTCCACTGGTGTAGCCGGTGCCGACTTAGAAAGCGCCATGAGTAAAGTTATGAAGTAGGCGGGCAGCCTATAGAAAATGTGCGAGCGTGGGCGGCTTGCGAAAGCTAACATGGCTAAGGATTAGCACGTCTGGCGGAGGCTGATCTGAAGATATGTCCTTCTGAAGACAAATAGTGCAGTCTCATAACCAGGGAGCTGTGAGGTAGGATTTACAGAAGTCGCATGAAGCGAATGTCAACTGAGGAAAGGTAACGCGTGCAGGTGCCTTATGCACTCGGGTAAGGGGCGTTGCCTTACCTGCCATTGTCTGTCTGTCAAGCCAGACTTGGTGCAATTGGATGCATCTGCAGAGGTCAGGTATGGATGCCTTTCCCATAGGTGAATCTTGAACACGAGATGATGAAAGAGAACTATCTTAGGGAACCAATGCTTTTCTAGAAACCTAAGCTGACCTGCTATGTCCAGCGCCTTGACTCCCGGTATGCACCTAACCTGTTCTGTTGGTGCCTGTAAAGGCCTAGCTAATTTCACGTGCCTCAAAATAGAGACTTCTATAACCAGAGCTCTTTCAGGTTTCTCAGCGGGTGCTTCACTTAAGTAAAGTTCTTTGAATTCACTCTCTTTTTGGCTGCCATTGCTATTTGCTTCTCTGTTCATACAATATTAAATACTTCTTGATTAAATCCATGTTTTATAGGCAACCTCTAAACAGCTATTTCAGATTTGCACAGGCGGTTTTCATTGAATCTAGTTTATTTTAGTTCAGGACTCCATAGTCCAGGTGTTATCAATCTGTACCTAATCTGCCATTTTTAAGAAATGATTAAATATTTTAAATTCAGCCCACCCCTTGCTTAATTAAATTTTAATTTAAATTAAATGTACAATTAATTAAATTACAATTTAGTTCAATTAAAATGTAATTTAATTTAATTTAAACCCTGTCTAAGAAACCATCCTTACAAGGAGGTATCAGAAAGGCTTGAGACTAGTTTTCTAACACTCCAACAGATGGGTCATTGAGCTCTCCTCATGTGAGTTAGACCTCTGCGGTAACAACGTCACTCTCACCAGATTTGAGTCCTGCAGGCTTTGTCCTCTTCGTAAAGATGAAGATCCAACTCAAAGTTGTCATTTTGACACCATTGCTGAAATCCAGCATGAACCGCAGAAGGTGCTTGACACGCTTCGAAAAGACTTCCAGGATATATTTCAGAAGTGGCAAGAACCCCGCGAGTGCTGTATTGCTGTGCAAGGTGATTATTTTAAAGGTTAGTGTGTAAATGTAGATCAAAAAAGTACTTTCTTGTAAACAAAGCTAGTTTAAAAACTTTTGATACCACCTCACATATGTATTACCTTCTTTCCTTTCCTCAATCAACTACTTTTGTTATTTGTTTTTTGGAATTTTTTATTTTTTTTTTACTCAGGTCTCACAAATTGTTTAACTATAGCCTGTGTTTTAGAAGTAGAATTGTTTTTTAAGCTTCATTTTAAAGCTGTTTGTTTGCACTCTTCTGTCAACCAAAATACTGCTTTGCCTTAGAAGCAGGTTGGCAAAAGTCCAAACATGAAAGGGACTGAACAAGCACCTGAGTGCTCCTATGTAGATAGAAGTTGATAAATGCTTTTGATACTGTAAAGTAGAATGGAAAAAAGACATTTGATTGTCCATGGTTATTCCATCCAGAAGGTTATTTCTGAGAGAGATGTCGAAGGAGATTACAAGATCCTAAGATGGATAAATCACCTGGGATAAACAGCAGTTCAGTTTTAAAAAGTCACGGGGAATGAGAACTTATCTAGTGACATGGAGTGTCCCTCTGATACCCACAAGGGCAGTTTCTGTGGAATTTGTTACCTGAATTGTATACTGAAGGCTGTTCTTTGAGAGTTGGAGAAACAATTAATTGTAGAAAGTGTATTAAGTTACAGATAGTGCCCGAGTTACAATGGTTAGAGTTACAATATTTCAATCTTACAATGGTCATCGATGACGATACCAATACGTAAATTTTTGTAAAGAAATTTCTAATTGCGCACAACAGGAACAGGCAGCAGTGTACGGCAGCATACAGTACTGTGTACGATATGTTGGCTGGGGTGGCTGGGATGCTGCTACCCACTTTTGGTTCAGCACGTGCCCCGTTAAATTGTGCTTAGTGCCGGTGTTCAGTGAATTTAGTGTATTACCGCAAAAATGTTAAAGATTTTTTTAAACTAATTTTTTTAAGATTTTGATTTAAAAGCATGTCTGCTAAATACTCCATGATGTCTGCTGCTGGTAGTGAGAAGAAGAGGAAGGCCATCACTTTGCTGCAAAAACTGAAAATTATTTCTCAGAATGAGGCAGGCAAGGCCGTGACTGTGATAGCATGCGAGATGCAGCTATCTTAGTCTACAATATCTACGATCCTTAAGGACAAGACCAGGATATTAGACGCTGTGAAATCTTCTGCTTCTGTCCATTCAACGATTATTTCTAAGAAGAGGACAGGGCCTTTGGAAGAGATGGAAGCGTTACTAGTTATGTGGATGGAGGACCAGATACAAAAGTGTGTTCCACTCAGCCTTCTCAGCATCCATGCAAAGGCGTGCACACTTTTCAATGAGCTGAAGAAGCGCAGTGATGATGCTTCCTACAATCAGGAGTTTGTAGCAAGCCACAGCTGGTTTCCGTGTTTCAAAAACCGGCATAATTTTTATAGCGTGCAGATTAGCAAGCACTGATGCAGAAGGAGCTGCCCAATTTAGGGAACAGCTGCATAAGATAATTTTTGACAAGCATTATTTGGCAGAGCAAATTTTCAATGTTTACGAGACAGGGCTGTATTTGAAGTGTATGCCTGAATGCTCTTACATACACAAAGAAGCCAAGTCAATACCCGAATTTAAGGCATTTAAAGATTGCTGACTCTTCTGCTTGGGGGAAATGTGGCTGGCTGTAGGGCTAAATCTATTCATGATTTATCAGTCTGTTAATCCGAGGGCATTGGCAAGAATTAGTAAATGTATGCTGCCTGTTCTCTACCGGCCTTTTTGAGGACTGCTTCATCCCAGAAATCAAGGTACTGTATAAAGTATTGTGCCGAAAACAATATACCATTTAAAATTTAGCTTATCCTCGACAATGCTCCTGGCCACCCTCAGTCCATTAGTGATTTCGATCAAAATCAAATCAAATCAAATTTTATTCATCACATACACATACATACAGGGTACGACATGTAGTGAAATGCTTTATACGATGGTCCGGCATGAGGGAATAGGATGGGGGAAAAGAAAAGAAGGCAGATAAATAAGTATAAGGTATAAGAAAAACTATATAAAATAAAATAAAAATAAAAGAATATAAGGTATAAAGATATATAAAAAGATAATTGTATGAAACAAATATACATATAAACAGTAAACAATGTGTAGTAAAAATGTAAACAATAGACAATTTGTGGTGGGTTGTCCATAAAGTGTCCGTGTGCGGTATGGTGTGGTATGAATAAAATAAAAAAGCGCACTGTGCTGTGCAAGTCCAGAGTTTAAAGTGTCGTGGTGCGAACGGTGAGATATGTTTAAAGTGACGTGGTGCGAAGGTGAGATATGTACAGAGAAGTGTGATGATGGAGAGAGTGGGCCAGTTCTAGATCCTGGGTGTTTCCTGGTTTAAACACCGAATGGCCTGCGGGAAGAAGCTCCTCATCATTCTCTCTGTGTTCGCTTTCAGGGAGCGGAAGCGTTTTCCCGAACGCAACAGAGAAAAGAGTCCATTATTCGGATGGCTGAGGTCCTTCATAATCTTCCTAGCTCTGGTCCAGCACCACGTGCTATAGATGTCCTGCAGGTTAGGGAGCTCAGTGTGGATGGTACGTTCAGCTGAACGCACCACCCTCTGGAGGGCTCGTCTGTCCTGCATGGTGCTGTTCCCGAACCAGGAAGTGATGCTACCCGTCAGAACGCTCTCAATGGTGCAAGTGTAGAAGGTCTTAAGCACCTGAGAGGGTAGTTTAAAGTCCCTTAAGCGTCTCAGATGGTACAGACGCTGCCGGGCCTTCTTCACCAGGGTGTTGGTGTGACAGGACCAAGACAGATCCTGTGTGATGTTAACACCAAGGTACCGGAAACTGTCCACTCTCTCCACTGGGGTCCCGCTGATGTTTATAGGTTGGTATGACCGCTCCCGCTTTGTGCTGAAGTCCACGATCAGCTCCTTAGTCTTGCTGACGTTCAGGAGAAGGTTGTTCTCCTGGCACCATCTCTCCAGGTTTTTAACCTCCTGTAGGTAGGCCGTCTTGATCTTCCCAATGTGAAGGCTGTGTTTATGCCCCCCCAACACAACTTCCCTGATATAGCCTATGGATCAGGGCGCCGTGGCTACGTTGAAGGTGTATTATCTGCGCAACACCTTTGCTCAGCCTGTTGAAAGATGTCAGAACTTTCTGGAAGGAATTCTAAAGTAGGGTGAAACATCTATGACACTCTGGCATGTTACAGGCTGATATATGAAGAAAGGAAGAAACAAACTGTCCAATCTACAATGGATATTTTCCTAAAAAACACGGCTCCCACCTGGTGCAAACAGTGCAAAGACAACACAAGACAGTGCAAGACAATACAGGATAGTGCAAGACAAAACACAAAATAGCTCCACCAGTAAACCTGTTGTATATTACACACTGTGGTGTGTGAAAGAGTACTGAGTACAGGAGTGAACATTCTAATTAAACAAAAATGTAAAAAAAAATGCAAAAGAGCAATAGCAACAGTCAAGTAAACAGTTTGTAGTAGTAAGTTGATGTAATATGGGTGGAGCTGAAGACATGAACGTGTGAAGTGAGTAAGAGTGTGTGGTTGAGTCCGGGTTGTACAGATCAGTCAGACAATTGTGTGTGTGTGTGTGTGTGTGTGTGTGTGTGTGTGTGTGTGCATGAGTTTCAGTTCAGTTCTTTGTTGAGAAGCATGATGGCTTGAGGAAAGAAGCTGTTACACAGTCTGGATGTGGCAGCCCGAATGCTTCTGAACCGCTTCCCTGATGGCAGGAGGGTGAAGAGTGTGTGTGACGGGTGTGTGTGGTCGTCCACAATGCCGTTGGCTTTGCAGATGCAGCATGTGGTGTAAATGTCCATGATAGAGGGGAGAGAGACTCAGATGATCTTCTTAGTTGTCCTCACTATCCTCTCTAGGGTCTTGCGATCCGAGACGGTGCAGTTCCCAAACCAGGCAGTCATGCAGCTGCTCAGGATGCTCTCATTTGTAGAACGAGGTCAGGATGGGGGGAGGTAGATGAGCTTTCCTCAGCCTTCTCAGGAAGTAGAAACGCTGCTGGTGATGGATCTGGTGTTGAGTGACCAGGTGAGGTTATCCGCCAAATGAACACCAAGGAATTTGGTGCTCTTGATGATCTCCACGGAGGATCCATCAATGTTCAGTTGAGAATGGTCGCTCTGTGCTCTCCTGAATCAACAATCATCTCTTTTATTTTGTCGACATTTAGAGACTGGTTGTTCACTCCACACCAGGCTGTTAACCATTGCACCTCTCTGTTTGCTGACTCATCGTTCTTGCTGATGAGACCCACCACGGTCGTGTCATCTGCGAACTTGATGATGTTATTTGAGCTGTGCATTGCTACATAGTCGTAAGTCAGCAGAGTGAACAGTAGTGGACTGAGTACACAGCTGTGAGGTGCCCCAGTGCTCAGTGTGGAAGTCAGGAAGTCCAGGATCCAGTTACAGAGAGAGGTGTTCAGGCTCAGTAGGCTCAGTTTATCGATCAGATGCTGAGGGATGATTGTGTGAACAGTATGAACAGCATTCGTACATACACTGTATAAAATCTAACTTGCAAAAAGTTGTAACAACTATTATTAATTAGTTAACTGGACAATTAAACTAAAAAATGTTGACTTAAGTGGAAATAAGTTGTTTCAAAAATTGTCTGACCAACTTGATTTGAATTGTTGACTGGATATGGACAAGCAAGTTTACAAGCACACGTGTTGGTTTGGTGGTTGGAGCATGCGCGCTGTATATGTGGACATGGTCACATGGAATGATAGCACCATTTTGATTGTCAGTCAGACGTGCAGCATGAGATCATGACAAACTTCATAATTTAAAGTAAGTATCTTTTATTGTGTGACCAGGTTTTGGAACTGAAATCATATTTAAGTAATGTAATGTCACTGGGCAAGCTTATTTTAAAGCAAGTTTGCATGAAAGATCTAATCAAGGAGAAAATATGTTGCAATCCCGGTTTTATATCTTGCAAATCTAACTTAATGTTTTAAAATCCTGGCTATATTCAACACAGTTATTGGAAATAATGTGCCATTCGTCATATAAACTTAACTCAAAATATAATCGTGTTGTTTTACATCACAGAAAAAGTCGTTGCAGCTCACATGAAATGATATGATGCATGAGATCACGACAAACTTAATCTTCTCAAACTTCTTTGTTTGAAATAAGTATCTTTATTGTGTGTTTTGACCTGGTTTTGAAACTGAAGTCATACATAAGTAATGTAATGTCACTGGGCAAGCTTATTTTAAAGCAAGTTTGCATGTGTAGGGAGTGACGTTCGAGGCCATAGTGGATGTACTGCAGCTTTGAATGGGAGTCAGAGATAATACCGCGAGAATAGCGCCCTGCGATTCGAGTTGTGGGGAAAAAGAAATCAACACCAGAGAGAGAGAGAGAGAGAGAGAGAGAGAGAGAGAGAGAGAGAGAGAGAGAGAGAAAAAGAAAAATAATGTGCAATTAGACTTAACTCAAAATATGATATAATGATATCTCCATTTTGATCGTCAGTCAAATGTGCAGCACGACAAAATTAATCTTTTCAAACTTCATCGTTTATAGTAAGTATCTTTACTCTGTGTAATTTGACCTGGTTTTGAAACTAAAGTCATACTTAAATAATGTAGTCACTGCAAGCTTATTGTGAAGCAAGTTTGCATGAAAGGTGTCATCAAGGAAAAAATATATCGCAATCCCAATTTTATATTTTGCAAATCTAACTTAAGTTTTTGAAATCCTGGTTATATTCAACACAGTTATTGAAGATATTGTGCGATTTGTCATATAGACTTAACTTAAAATATAAGCATGTTATTACATCATAGAAAATGCCATTGGAGCTCACATGGAATGATAGCGCCATGCACAAGATCACAACAAAATTAATCTTCTCAAACTTCATCATTTAAAGTAAGTATCTTTATGAATCCATTATAATGAGTGAATATGGCGCGACGCGCCAATGTCTTGTTCTTAATGGTTTTAATGTTTTTTGTCGTTTCCAGTGTAGACATGGTGTTAGTTCACTCAAAAATGAAATTTCTGTCATTAATTACTCACCCTCATGTCGTCCTAAACCTATAAGACCTTCGTTTGTTCTCCAAACACAAATTAAGATATTTTTTATGAAATCGAAGGGTATCTGATCCACAAATAAGCAGCAATGACACTGCATTTTTCGAGGTCCAGAAGGGTATTAAAAGATATACTTCACTAGATATTGTTGAAAAAGTCGGGAATTTTGGACACAGTAAAGTAGTAAATATTTTAATTTTGAGCAAATTGATTTTTATTTGATTTTAGGATGATTGAATGTGGCATTAATTCAATACACAGTTCTTTATAATTATTATGATTAATGACAGCCTCACTGACAGTCATCTGTTACGCGGCGAACGAACAGAGGCGGAAGCCGGAACACAGTTAGCTTTGGTTTAATGAAACACAGAGGGTTAAACACAAAAGCACATACACACTCACGGCAGTCCTTGGAAACCTGGAGAGAGAGATATCCGTGGTACACCCTGGAGGCGCGAGGGCCACAAAGTCCAGGAGCGCACGAACGGGAGGAAAAAGGATAATCCGGGGTGCGCTTAGGGAGGAAGTGCGGCCGTTGAGAGAGTGTGGAGTCCGGCACGGAAGGAGCGCATAGGAACTACGCAAAACAACAAACATACCAACATACACCAACAATAACGGACGGTAAGAGTGTGGAAGTAAGGGGTTTATATAGGAGCTGGGGATGAGTGCCAAACGAATCCCAGTTGTGCACAATTGAAGCCTGGAGCTTCAGGGAGAGCGGGGCTTCGACAGCCGCCGAAGGGGGCGTGGCAGGTGGATTCCTGACAGTCATCATTCACTTGCATTCTGTAAATTATAAATTATGCAATTAAATGTAAATAGCATTATTAAAAGAATATGCAAACTTTTATTGTATATATGATCTAAAACTAATGTTACAGTCCAACCACTATAGAATATAAATATATGAAGTATATTAGGTGTTTTTTTCTACAATGTAGGTCAATTGGATTCCAAACTTTTAACATACGAAAGGATAGTTGAGTATATACATTCCATTTGCCTCCACATCGTATCCACATGGATAAACAAAATGTTTACAATAAATCTTATATATATTATATAATTTTATATATATTTATTTAATTAGTAGTTTTTTTCTCAGAAAAAAAAGGTACAAAACTGAGATCAGCTGATAATAAGGTATTCATTTATTCATTGTTTCATTAGGACACATCTCCAGCAGACAGACAGACCAGAGGGATAAAAATGGGTATTCTTGCTATAACTGAGGATGATGTCACCCCCTAGTGCACTGCCTATCTTTACAAATTGTTTTGGAGGAGGCAATTGTTCTGAATGACATTTCAGACCTACATTCTGCTGTTTCGTACCTGTTTGGCCTTGTATTTGCCTTGGAATTTGAATACCCCAAAGAACTCAAATACTTTTGAGGTGATTGAGAAGGTGTTTATAATGTTTATGGAAATGGGCACTCGCTGCTCTGCGAGATTACAGTCCTTGAAAACTAAACTCTTGCTGTGAAAGTTGAAATCGTGTGAGCATCTTTATAGTTGAACAGATATTAACATCTTAATGTTAAAATCTAAAACAGAATGTTGAACTGTGAATTGTTAAACTTTGTTTGGAGATGTTTTAAGACTGTTTGTAATTATTTTTATAAAATTTTGGTGTTATGCAAATAGACAATTTATTTTTGCTCTGCAAAGGTACTATTGCTGAGAATGTTGAAATTTTGTTATGAGCATCTTTTGAATTAAACAAATATTAACATCCTAATGGTAAAATGTTAATTAATCAAAGAGATTGTTAAAGGTGTTGAAATGTAAATATTTTGCAAGTTGCCTTAAAATTCTGAAGTTAAGTCAACTTTACATTTTTTACAGTGTATGAGTCCTTGTTGGCCAGATGAAGGGTCGTGGAGATGGCATCGTCAATGGAGTGGTTTGGACGATATGCAAACTGCATGGGGTCCAGTGATAGCTGGGTCTTGATGTGCCTCATGACGAGCCTCTCAAAGCACTTCATCACGATGGGTGTGAGCACATAGTTCGTGATCGCCTGGATGCCCTGCCACATGCGGCAGGTGTATCCGCTGTCCTGGAAGTGGCCGTGGATTCTCTTGGTGTGCGTGCTTTGCCTCTCTGATGGCACGGGACAGTTTGGCCCTCGCTGTCTTTAAGGCCGTCTTGTCCCCTGCTCTGAAGGCGGAGTCTCTTGATTTTAGCAGCACATGCACCTTGGCGGTCATCCACGGCTTCTGGTTGGAGCGTGTAGTGATGGTTTTGGAGATGGTCACGTTATCAATGCACATGCCGATGTAGCTGGTCACTGTTGACGTGTACTCCTCCAAGTTGATTAAATCCCCGTTGGTTGCAGCTTCCCTGAACATGTCCCAGTCAGTGCATTCAAAGCAGTCCTGGAGAGCAGACATGAATCCTGCTGGCCAGGTTCTCACCTGCTTTCGAGCTGGTCTTGAATGCCTGCTGAGTGGTCTGTGTGCTGGGAGCAGCATAACAGAGATGTGGTCTAAGTACCCAAGGTGGGGGCGGGGCTTCACCTGGTATGCACCCCGGATGTTTGTGTAAACAACATCCAGTGTGTGTTCTCCTCTGGTTGCAAAGTCCACATTCTGGCTAGCCCGTCCAGCTGAATGACGGCATCCGAAACTCACGACTCGGCGTCCGGCTCAGCCACGTCTCAGTGAACACAAAGACGCAGCAGTGTCTGTATTCATGCCGAGTAGCTTGTTGGAGTCTGATGTAGTCCAATTTATTGTCCAGGAAGCAGACATTTGCCAGCAGGAGAGATGGTAGAGCAGGCCGGCTAGGTTTAGCTTTTAGCCCCCGCTTGCTTTCCGCGCTTGCGCTTCAGTTTTCTTGCACAGTGCTTTCGATTCCCCCTCCTCTGTCCGTCCGCCACAGGCAACGCCAAAGTCTGGAGGCCTGGTTCTCGAAGCACGCCGAGGTTGCGTAGCTTCTGCCACAGATCATCGTTTATTGTGTTGTTGGGCCTGTTTCTGAGTTCCTGGAGAGTTCAGCAGTGGTACACAGGGACACTGGTTGCTCCGATGTCCATATGTTGCATAAGGCGGGCTACAAAGTGAAAGTAGCAGCATTTTGGGTCCAGAGCGGCCGCTGCGAGCTACTGCCATGTCGCCGGCATTCGCTCGGGTTTGTTGACGGTGGTGTGATCTCTTATCCCAGAGATCCCTCATGTCTGTGTTACCTTCTGGCTCTCCCTTTTAGTTATGCTGCAATAGCGAATCTTGCCGGAGTACCTAAATGCACAGTGTCCTTAACTTTCATACAACAATAACGATACTTAATAATCCATATCCTTCTCTCCCTGTCACCCCTCTTCTCTCTCTCTCTCTCTCTCTCTCTCTCTCTCGGTTGAGTTAAACATGCTCCTGAGGTTCCAGTGACCACTGTTCCTGTCCCTTTCCTCTCCTCGGATCTGCCCACTTTGTGCAGCAGGGGATAGTTTCTCATTAACGCCCTGGGGATCCATGAAATTTTGGAGTAAGAACAGGAACTATGAGGGTTTGGATTTTGACTGGATTGGACAGTTTACCAAATATTTCAAATCATAAGCAATCCTTAACCAAATCTGTAATATTTGATAATTACAATGAAATGTCATCAGGGTAGAGTGAAACTTTGAGAAGTATTCATACAACTTATTTGAGCTATTGCAGGGCATAATCTGATTGCTTGGGCCAAAGGCTCTAATGATACATTAAAAAGCAAGCGTGATAGATGACAACCTTGATGAGTAATGGAATCCAGAGCAGATTTGAATCGATTGTCAAAGGGCTATCCAGTATATCATGCATAAAGTAATTTAATTTGAGAAGATTTAAATGTCTAAGGAACAAATCAAAATTTGTTGGGTCAGAGTTGGATACTGAAGTATATATATATATATATATATATATATATATATATACTCTATTTGCATCCTTGGGTTGAGTATATACCATGCCCTTATGTCTAATAGTCGATATACTGTACTAATATCAATGTACAGTGTCTAGCACAGTGTTTGATAAATTCAGCTCTAACTAAATATATAGATTTTAATTCTGATTCAAGAACATTTACTATTTTGGCTTTGGTCTCATAAAATTTTATATTTGAATTCCTTCTCTAACAGATCAATTTGTTTTTCTAATTAAAATTTACAGCTCTCCATATGCTTTTTATTAAAGGTTCAAAAGCTTATACATTTACCTCCTTATCTCCAAGACGGAGCTGCTACAAAATATAATGAGGGAGGGGCTCTTAATACATGTACCTTAAACAATATTGAAACTTTAAGGAATATGCACAAAGTCCACATAAACAAAGATGCAGTCCATAACATTATTATTGAATTGTTAAAAATGGCATGTACAATTAACAGCAAATAATCCAGCAGGTTAAGGAACTTGTATGAATGTAAGTATAACAGCAGGCAAAATGGTCATTGTCCAATAAAAAAAAACCACAAAATGTCCTTTAATGAATGTCTATTATACTTATCGCTAATGATGACACTGATGATTAAGATGATGATACACAATCCACTAAACACTATATGGTTGGCCCAACCAACACCATGCACTGTGTGCTCCCAAAACGATTCAATTCAAAAGTGTGTATATTCCCAAAGTGTTCACAATAGGATGTGTAACTAAAGTCTCTTAGTAAAGCATACTGTTGATACAGTGGGTGTATTAGTAGCAAGAAACTAGTAATATAAAGTCCTTCTAAAATAAAATATACAAACTCAATGTTAGCATGCTAACAAACACATACAAGAAAGCCTACATATGAAACAAATTATAATGAATTAAAATATCTAGAAATAATTCAATCAGCCATAGAGGCATGAGATCTATCTAACTGAGGATCCAACACAGCATTAAAAATGCTCCCTACCGCCATAAGACAGTCCTCTTGTCAGGGATCCACCTGCCATGCCCCCTTTTGTGGCTCTCATGCCTCCGCTCTCCCTGGAGCTCCAGGCTTAACCACGCACACCTGGGGCTCGTTGTCTCTCATGCCTCCACTCTCTCTTGAGCTCCAGGCTTAACTATGCACACCTGGGGCTCATCATCACTCCACCCCGCTCCTACATAAGCTCCTCACTCTCACGCACTCCCTTGTTCGTTATTGAAAGTGTTGGACGCTATGTACTGTATAAATGGGTTCTTTGTTTCATGCAGGACTCTATGTTTCCCATTCCGTTCGGACTCCACTATCCGGTACCGGCTGCGCTTCTCCTCCCCGCGCATCTCGGATCAGCTACGCTTCTCCCCAAGCGCACCTCGGACTCTCTCAAGGACTTGTGCGTGAGTGCGTGCGTGCGTGCGTGTGTGCGTGCGTGTGTGCGTGCGTGTGTGTGTGTGCGCTTGTGTATATCTCGCTCCTTCACTCTTGTCAATAAAACCCGAACGAGCTGTACTCCGGCTTCTGCCTCCCGTTTCACTCGCACCCTGACACCTCTAAACTCACAACTAAAGATAATTATTCATTAAAAAATAAGAAGTCACCCACGTTGGGTGCATATACAGATAGTCCCAAAGTTACGATGGTTAGAGTAAAGATATTTTGACGAGACTGATACGTAAGGAAATTTTAAATCGCGTGCAAGAGGAACAGGCAGCAGCATACAGCAGCATACTGTCAGGGATCCACCTGCCACGCCCCCCTTTGGTGGCTCTCTATGCCTCCGCTCTCCCGAGAGCTCCAGGTTTAACCACGCACACCTGGTGCTCATCATCAATCATGCCTCCACTCTCTCTGGAGCTCCAGGCTCAACGATGCATGCCTGAAGCTCATCATCACTCCACCCCGTTCCTACATAAACCCCTCATTCACATTCACACGCCGTTCGTTATTGAATGTGTTAGGTTTCACGTACTGCTGTATGGCTTCCAAGCTACATGCAGTACTCCATGCTGTCCGTTCCATTTGGACTCTACTATCCGGTACCGGCTGCGCTTCTCCTCCCCGCACATCTCGGATCAGCTACACTTCTCCCCCAGCGCACCTCGGACTCTCTTCACCCAAGGACTGCCGTGTGTGTGTGCGTGAGTGTGTGTGAGTGTGTGTGCGTGCGTGTGTGAGTGTGCTCGTGTGTATATCTCTCCCTCTCTCTGATCATTAAACCTGAGCGAGCTGTATTCAGGCGTCCGCCTCCTGTTTCACTCGCACCCCAACAGAATAACGAACCCCCGAAAGGGAATATACGAAAAAAAAAAAAAAAAAAAAGGGGAAAGATGATCGGATTACAGCCGTGGTCCCGTTGTGAACCGAACCTCGGAGGAAGGATTCGCTCCGCCGCGATGAAGCGGCCGCCAAGCTCCGCCCCGGGAAAGACCCTGACATCCGCTGCCGTTTCACGCGGATCATGCTCGGCAGTGCCACGCCCCCTCAGTGACATCATGGGATTCCCGGCTCGCTTCTCCAACAAAACGGCAGAATGGGGCGGATTTTTACGGCGCGTTGGTGGATATGAGTCGAATTCAGCCTCCTACGTAACGGAGGGAGCAAAGATCACGCTCCACATCTCTCTCTCTGGGGAATCCCTCTCTCTAGCCAGCAAGTTGTGGAGTACGACTGGAGGCGAGTTCGGCTCGTGCGCCCGGTTTATCCAGCTTCTCACAAGGGAACTAGGGATGGTCACCGCGGATCTCCGCCATCTCTCTCCCGCTCCCGAGAGCACAGATCCGCCCCAGTGCTCCCCGGAGAGCTCAGTTCCACACCAAAGTCTCCCGGAAGGCACCGTTCCGCACCAGGACCTCCGGGGGATCTCCGGCCTACTCCAGACCCTGCTCCAGGCCCTCCAGGACGGCTCTGCTCCGCCCCAGGACCTCCAGGAGATCTCCGCCCTGCTCCAGGCCCTCCAGGACGGCTCCGCTCTGCCCCAGGACCTCCAGGAGATCCTCACCCTGCTCCAGGACCTCCAGGAGAGCTCAGCTCCGCTCCGGGACCTCCAGGAGAGCTCAGCTCCGCTCCAAGACCTCCAGGAGAGCTCCTCTCTGTCCCAGAGTGTCCCCGAGAGCTCCTCTCCGCTCCACAGAGTCCCCGAGAGCTCCTCTCCGCTCCACAGAGTCCCCGAGAGCTCCTCTCCGCTCCAGAGAGTCCCCGAGAGCTCCTCTCAGCTCCAGCATGTCTCCGAGAGCTCCTCTCAGCTCCAGCATGTCTCCGTGAGCTCCTCTCAGCTCCAAGGTCTCCAGGCGAGCTCAGTTCCGCTCCAGGACCTCAAGGACAGCTCCGTTCCGCCCCGGAGCTCCCCAGAGCACTCAGGGACATTGTGCCGCCGCCTGGCTGCGAAGGGAACGTCGTACCGCCGCCTGGCCGCGAAAGGGACTTCGTACCGCCGCCTGGCCGCGAAAGGGACTTCGTGCCGCCACCTGACCGCAAAAGGGTCGTCTCGCACCGCTGCCTGGCCGCAAGGAGGAGGTCATATCACCTCTGTCTGCCTGTGACGGTGGCATGGCAACTCACGGTTCCTTTCAGAGCCCCAGGTCGCTTCCAGAGCCATCCGGCAGTGATGTCGCGGTCCCACACTCTTCTGAGGGCGACACCACAGCCCCGAGCTCCTCCGATGGCGACGTCTCGCCTCTGAGCTCCTCCGATGGCGACGTCTCGCCTCTGAGCTCCTCCGATGGCGACGTCTCGCCTCTGAGCTCCTCCGAAGGCGACGTCTCGCCTCT
>JAAIIK010020256.1:1162360-1202908 GCA_014706435.1 Silurus glanis
CGCCTCTGAGCTCCTCCGAAGGCGACGTCTCGCCTCTGAGCTCCTCCAATGGCGACGTCACGCCTCCGAGCTCCTCCGATGACGTCTCTCCTCCGAGCTCCTCCGATGACGTCTCTCCTCCGAGCTCCTCCGATGGCGACGTCACGCCTCCGAGCTCCTCCGATGGCGACGTCACGCCTCCGAGCTCCTCCGATGGCGACGTCACGCCTCTGAGCTCCTCCGATGGTGACGTCTCTCCTCCGAGCTCCCCTGAAGGCGATGTCTCGCTCCCGTGCTCCCTTGAAGACGACGTCTTGCCCCTGTGCTCCCCGTGCACCTCCTAGACCGTCTGAAGGCGAAGTCACGCCTCAGCGTTCCGCTCCAGGCGACGCTTCGCCTCCGGGTTCCTCTCCGTGCGACGTAACACCTCCGTGTCCCTTTCCGGGCGACGTCTCTCCTCCAGGTCCCCCGGAGGATGACAACGCACTCCCAAATTCCTCTGAAGGCGTCGTCACGGCTCACAGCCCCGGCGAGGGTGTCGCTGCGTTTCTCATCTCCGCCGTGGGCGTCACTCGGCTTCGGGACACCACCGAGGACGTTTTTCTGCTCCCGGTCTACACCGGGTGCATCACTCTTTCTCCGGTCTCTGCTACGGACATAGCTCCGCTTCTGATCTCCGTGGTTGGCACCCCTTCGGTCCAGATCTCCGCCAAAGGCGTCACTCTGTTCCGGTCCTCCGTGCTGGACATCACTCCACTCCAAACCTCCCCAGTGGGCGCCAATCAGGGGCGGATTGTCGCCGAGTGCGTCACTCAGCCTCTGGACTCCGATGCGGGCACAGCTTGGTCCCTGTCCTACGCCGGAACCGTTTCTCCGCCTCCGGCCTCCGCTGAAGATGTCCTTCCGTCCCGTGTCTCTGCGCTCCGCCTGGGCACTCACCCCGCTTCAGGTGCTTCCCGGCCTTCCCCGGTTCCGCGGCGGTTCTGACCAGGTCCCTTTCGACCCTGGACGGACACCAGGATCCTCCTCCGAGTGCCCTGGCCCTCCGAACATCTGTGGGTTTGGGGCGTCAGGTGCCGCCCCCTCGGGGGGGGGGGTAATGTCAGGGATCCACCTGCCACGCCCCCCTTTGGTGGCTCTCTATGCCACCGCTCTCCCGAGAGCTCCAGGTTTAACCACGCACACCTGGGGCTCATCATCAATCATGCCTCCACTCTCTCTGGAGCTCCAGGCTCAACGATGCACGCCTGAAGCTCATCATCACTCCACCCTGTTCCTACATAAACCCCTCACTCACATTCACACGCCGTTTGTTATTGAATGTGTTAGGTTTCACGTACTGCTGTATGGCTTCCAAGCTACATGCAGTACTCCATGCTGTCCGTTCCATTTGGACTCTACTATCCGGTACCGGCTGCGTTCCTCCTCCCCGCACATCTTGCACCTCGGACTCTCTTCACCCAAGGACTGCCGTGTGTGTGTGCGTGAGTGTGCGTGAGTGTGTGTGCGTGCGTGTGTGAGTGTGCTCGTGTGTATATCTCTCCCTCTCTCTGATCCTTAAACCTGAGCGAGCTGTATTCCGGCGTCCACCTCCTGTTTCACTCGCACCCTGACACATACAGTACTGTGTACAATACATTGGTATATTGTTTTTGGCACAATATACCTTGACTTCTGGGATGACTGCAGTTATTTTTGAGTACTGGTTTGTGAACTGCTTCATCCAGAAATAAATCAAACAATATACCATTTATAATTTTGTCCTTGAAAATGCTCCCGCCCACCCTCAGTCCATTGGTGATTTCGATCCTAATGTGAAAGTTATGTTTATGCCCCCTACACAACTTCCCTGATACAGCCTATGGATCAGAGCGCCGTGGCTACGTTGAAGGCATATTATCTGCGCAACATGTTTGATGAGGCTGTTGATGCTACGGAGGAGAAAGATGTCAGAACATTCTGGAAGGAATTCAACATGCTGCATGCCATATTAAACATTGGAAGGGTGTGGAAGGAGGTGACGAGAGAGTGCATGAACGGGATTTGGAATAATCTATTGAAAATACATGTCAACTTGTTTAAAGGGTTTAAGAAAGAAGATGCACTTGGGGACATCAGTAAGAAGATTGTGTCACTTGGCAAAAGTTTGGAATTTGAAGTCGAAGAGGAAGACATACAAGAACTGATAGATATGGAAGATGAAGAGATATCAGCAGAAGATTAAATTGAACTTGCAGAAGAGAGAAAAAAGCGGCAGATGAAGCAGTATAAATTGAAGTGAGGATGGAAAAGTTTACCAACAAAAATATGACAGATGCATTTCCCTTAATTGAGAAAAAAGTAAAAACGTTTGAGGAGATGGATGTAAAATACAAGCGTTTCGCTAATGTAGAGTGAAACATCTATGACACTCTGGCATGTTACAGGCTGATATACGAAGAAAGGAAGAAACAAACTGTCCAATCTACAATGGATATTTTCCTAAAGAATACGCCTTCCACCAGCAGTACATTGCCACCCCTTTGCCTTCCAGCAATACTGAGCCTCAACCCTCTACATCTCATGATGACGACTCTGTCATGAAAGAGACAGTTAAAGAGGAGCAAATTGATGATGAAGATACCGGACCTTGTGATTGAATAAGCTATTTTACACTTTCAGCACTATCAGCAACCCTTACGTTTTGTTGACATTCGAAGATAAAGAGATCACTTTAATGTATCTATTTTGGATGCAATGCATGTCAGCTGATTTCAAATGAGACTCTTGTATAAGGGCGATAGAGACCTTTTTGCATCTTAGGTAATCTAAACATTTAGTTTACTTAATAAGGCTATTTAACTCATTGACGTTTCATGATAGAACATTTATAACCATATATTAATAATATGAAAATTAACCAGACCAACCAGAACTAAGGCAAGAGTTCCACAGTAATCTTCTGGAAAGATAACAATGTCATATGCATATACACAAGCATCTAGGCATACAAATATGCATAAAAATATATAGGTCTACATTAGACAGATTAAACTTAGTTGGGCAGTCCTGGGCATAGAACATAAAAACAAAAACAAGAACAGTAACAAAATGGACAGTAAGCAAAGAGATAGAACACACTACCGGCCTTCAAAGTAAAAGGCTTTGGATATACAGCCAACCTTGCAGACCGGCTTGTCCATCAACACCTGACGTTAAATTTTTGGATGAAGTCAGGGTACAATCAAACAACACCACCACTGCCATTGGTGAGTCACACGATCTCTCAATCCATTTTCAGGTTGACGTGTTATATTTGTTTGTTCTCTTACCCAGCTGTTGCAGGTGGTAGTTCACTGGGCCGATTTTCTCCAGGACTGTGAATGGGCCTTGTCGGCAGGCTAGGAAGTAGGTTGTATTTGGAACCATAGGTAGTACTCAATCTCCGGCTGGAATTCCCTTGGCTGTGCTGGGCGGTTATATGTATGCTGCTGTTCAACTTGTGCTTCTTCCATGTTTTGTTTCACGATCTGTGCTACTTCATCTATTCAGTCCTGCATCTCCTGTACATATTTAATCAGAGACCAATGTAGGTATGGCTGTTCCTCCCACACTTCTTTGGCCACATCGAGTCAAGTCAAGAAGCTTTTATTGTCATTTCAACCATGTATAGCTGACGCAGTACACAGTGAAATATGTCAACGTTCCTCCAGAACCCTGGTGCTACATTAAACAACATAAAGCTACATAACAGAAAACACAGAGCTAAGGACTAGTAAGTGTCCTTGCCACGTAAAGTGCATTGTGTGCAACCTGGTGCAAACAGTGCAAAGACAACACAAGACAGTGCAGGACAACACAAGACAATGTAGGACAAATACACAAAACATGAAATATCGCCAGTAAACCTACTACCGCCAGTAAACCTACTACCGCCAGTAAACCTAGTGTATATTATAGAGTGCAGTGTGCGGAGAGAACTGAGTACAAGCGTGTACTTGTAATTAAACAAAATGTAAACAAAAGGGTTTGTGCAAAACAGCAATAACAGCAGTCAAAAGGATGTGCAAAAACAGTTTGTAATAATTAAGTAATATTATATGGGTGGTGCTGAGACATGGATGTGTGAAGTGAGTATGAGTGTGTGTGCATGAGTTTCAGTTCAGTTCTGTGTTGAGTAGCCTGATGGCTTGAGGAAAGAAACTGTTGCACAGTCTGGATGTGGCAGCCTGAATGCTTCGGAACCGCTTCCCTGATGGTAGGAGAGTGAAGAGTGTGTGTGACGGGTGTGTGGGGCCATCCACAATGCTGTTGGCTTTGCAGATGCAGCGTGTGGTGTAAATATCCATGATAGAGGAGAGAGAGATTCCAATGATCTTCTCAGCTGTCCTCACTATCCTCTGTAGGGTCTTGCGATCTGAGACGGTGCAGTTCCGAAACCAGGCAGTGATGCAGCTGCTCAGGATGCTCTCAATGGTCGCTCTGTAGAACGTGGTCAGGATGGGGGGAGGGAGATGGGATTTCCTCAGCCTTCTCAGGAAGTAGAGATGCTTCTGGGCTTTGTTGGTGATGGAGCTTGTGTTGAGCGTCCAAGTGAAGTTCTCCGCCAGATGAACACAAAGGAATTTGGTGCTCTTGACGATCTCCACGGAGGATCCATCGATGATCAGTGGAAAATGGTCGCTCTATGTTCCCCTGAAGTAAACAACCATCTCTTTAGTTTTGTCAATGTTCAGAGACAGGTTGTTGGCTCTACACCAGGCTATTAACTGTTTCACCTCCTATGTATGCTGACTCATCGTTCTTGCTGATGAGACCCACTACGGTCGTGTCTTTGGCGAACTTAATGATGTGATTTGAGCTGTGCATTGCTACACAGTCGTAAGTCAGCAGAGTGAACAGTAGTGGACTGAGCACACAGCCATGAGGGGCCCCAGTGTTCAGTGTGGTGGTGCTGGAGATGCTGTTCCCGATCCGGACTGACTGAGGTCTCCCAGTGAGGAAGTCCAGGATCCAGTTACAGAGGGAGGAGTTAAGGCCCAGTAGGCTCAGCTTCTCAATCAGGTGCTGAGGGACGATCGTGTTGAATGCTGAGCTGAAGTCTATGAACAGCATTCGTAGGTTCATGAAGATGGCATCGTTTTTGAGACAATGTCCAATGGTAAAAGTGATATACAATTCAATTATTTTTTATTTGTATTAATGCTGGTCGGATCTATCTAGGACTCCAGCAGAGTTGCTTCCATTGTCCCCGTCTCCTGGTGCTCTTCTGAGTGGTGGATGGGTGGCAGAGGTGGCAAATACTTTGTTACTGTACTCAAGTAGATTTTTCTGATATCCGTACTTTACTTCAAAGAGACGTGGTGGTGGAATGAGGAAGTGCAGGAGAGCATAAGGGGAAAGAGGCCAAACAGAATTGGGATTGACAGAGAGATAAGAATAGTAGGTAGGAGTACAAGGAGATGCGGCAGCAGGTGAAGAGGAAGGAAAAGGCATATGAGGAGCTGTAGGAGAAGTTGGACACTAAGGAAGGAGAAAATGATTTATACCAATTGGCCAGGCAGAGGGACCGAGCTGGGAAGGATGTGATGCAAGTTAGAGCAATAAAAGATGGAGATGGAAATGTGTTGACTAGTGAGGAGAGTTTGTTTAGAAGATGGAGGGAGTATTTTGAGCAGCTGATAAATGAGGAAAATGAGAGAGAGAGAGAGAGAGAGAGAGAGAGAGGGTTGGATGGTGTGGAGATGGTGAAGCAGGAAGTGGATAGGAATAGTAAGGAGGAAGTTAGAGCAGCGATTAAGATGATGAAGAGTGGAAAGTCGGTTGGACCAAATGAGATACGTGCATGAATCATGGAGATGTTTAGGAGAGATAGCAGTGAAGTTTTTAACAAGATTCTTTAACAATATTTTGTAAGGTGAGGCCTGAGGAATACAGAAGGAGTGTGCTGGCACCAATTTTTGATGTGCAGATGTGTCCCCTAATAGGAAAAGCCGAAAGAAGAAAAAGAATTATCTGAAAATTAGTGTAGAACTTTAGATACCATAAATGGTTTGATTAAACCATTTTAGCCCATGTCATAATCAAACATTTAGCCTATTTACTCCAAGTAAAACTAAACTTATACTAACACCGAGTAGAATAGGGCTTGACTGAGGTTATGAGTGTGCGGATGAAATAAAACAATCACGCAGGAGATATATTTAGGCATGTTTATTGGGATAAAAGAGAATGTAGACCTTGGAAGTTAGAAAGGATATGAAAGAATAATTAGAGCCAGAATCAGGTGAAGGCATGGGAGAAAAATAATGGTTGGAAAAAAGAACAGGGAAGGTAGGAGAGGACTTATTAGGAGACCAGTAGGAAGGATAAGGGGAGGATGAAAGAACTGGTGCAGGTGTGCAACTGTGTAGATCGCCACAGTCTTCATTGTCAGTCTGCGTCTCCTGATGAGAAACAACAGGGAGGTCAGGTGATGTCTGTGTGCTCATGTCATGCCAAAGATTACCTTGCACAATGCTAGGGGGCAGAAAGGGAGTTTCTGAAGCAGCTGAGGAAGAGAGATGCTCAAAAAATTGTGCAAGCTCGAAGGCAGAGAAGAGGAGTTGAAATCGACGATATTGTTTTCGGAGAATGCTCCTAACAGCTGTCCCGAAACATCTGCAAGATGAAGCGAAATAAAGAAGAACCAACAAAGAGAAGTTAGTAGAGGTCAATATCAAAAGGAGTAGACATAAGACGTGACTGAACACATAACAAGAACTTGACATAAGATTACTGTGTGCACCTGGCAGAACCAAAGAAGAAACAAGGCAATAAGTGTTATGCTGAGAGAAACAGAGGCGGAAGCCGAAGTGCAACTCTCGTATGGTTTAATAAAATGACACCATATACAGTAATGACTGAGGAGATGCCGGGTTTGATGATGCAGTCCGAGATCCCGGTGATGTGCCGGAAATAACGCGTATCTGTGGTACGCCCTGGAGGGGTGAGGTCCACACTGTCCTTTTACGGGACTGACACTTAGGGAAGAATATCCGTGGCGCGCTTGGGAGAAAGCGCAGTCCACACTGTCATAGAAGAGTCCGACCTATCTGACGCATAGCGTTCAATAACAGCTAGCGAGTGAGTCTAGAAAGGGAGTTTATAAAGGTGAGTGGCTAATGAGTCCCAGTTGTTTGAGATCAAGGCCGGGCGCGGCAGAGATAGCGGCAGCATGACAGTCGCCGAAGGGGGCGTGGCAGGTGGATCCCTGACAATAAGCCTATAAATGCTCAAGACCACACAACACATTCAGCTCTAAGACATATAACGATTAAGGCATATAATAACTTAAAGTACTGATATGAATAAGTAGAACAATACAGTTAAGCATATATAAGCATATAATCTAATTAAATAAATTTAAATAAAAGTAGAAAACGTACACATTGCAGATGCAGGAAGGTAGCAGAAATGATTGTTCACGCAGGAAGGTTGAGAAAAAAATGAGGCTGAACCCGAGAAAGGGAAGGTTTTATACAAACGCAATAAAAAAAAAAAAAGTATAACATAAAATGGCAGAAAATAAGGGTAACTGGGTAAAACAGGAAATCCAAATATAGACTCACAAGAAGAGGAGGAGAATAAAAGTTAGGGGATAAGGGGAAATGAAAAAAGAAGGTAAAAGAAGAATAAAATAAAAGGGGAATTTGCCAGGGTGAAGAAATTAGAAAAGAATGGAGGTGTCATTTGACACCACACTGTAAATTATTTGACTGTAAATTCACAGTAAATTACAGGCAACTATTTGCATTACTTTCACAGGAAGGTACTGTATGTAACTTCACAGTAAATTACTGTCAAGTTGTTACTGTATATTCACAGTATGTTAGTGTCATTTTTACAGTAAAGACTTGTGAAATGACAGCTGCTTACTGTAACCTCACAGTAGTTAGGCCTTCGTATTACTGTGATTTAGCAGTATGCTCCTGTAGTAATATATTATTTTACTGTGAAATTACAAGTAATGTCTTTTAGATTACTGTGATATAGCAGCATTATTCCATATAATAATTGCATTTAGCTGTTAAGTTACAGTTAATGTAATGCAATTTAGCATTAGTCTGCTGTAGATTTACAGTGTACACTGTAATAGTACTGGCTATACCAATAACTTAACATTAAAACAATGTTAAATTCAAATAAACACAAAAACAAAAATTTTATACATTTATTTCATACATTTATTACATACATACATTTCTTTATTATTAAATGACCCTCGAAAAAGATTTTTAAGAACTGCGTGAAACTTTACACTGTTAAAACCTGCACTTACATTTTTAAATTAAATTAACTTGAATTTACTATTAAATTTCACCTTCTTGCCCAATGAGGAGTTGCTATAAATTTTAAAAATGAATTTTAATTAGCTTAAGTTATTTTAAATTTATTTTTATAATTAATAGCAACTCCTCACCTGTCAAGAAAGTTTAAATGAATTGTAATTTCAAGTTGATTCAACTTCATTAAAATGTACTTGCAACAAGGCTTTTTACAGTGTAGACTGACATTAACTCATTTGTTGTGTTTCTTTATTGAACAAAGAGACAATATAGAACATAGTAATTTTATAAAGTGCTTAACTGCCTAGCTAAACAAAGAACAAATATTTTGGATCACACTAGACTGACATCCATTCAAAATCAATAAGTTTTCTTATGAGTGTACAGGCTTGCTGGTTGATGAGTCCTTTCTGCTTCTTTGACTTTGTGCCTGTCTCCGGATTGATGCCCAAGAAGCACCTATAAACAGAAAGGCAGAGAGAAAAACTGTTAGTTTCTTCCAAGTGGGATGAAAAAGTAGCCTTCAGTTGGTCAATGTTTTTGCAGTACAGAGCAAAACTAAAGTTAGTTTAGTTCGAACAAGGTGACATTACTTTGGTCCAGTTAAACCCCAAACATTTAAATAAACAATTTTGGTATGGATTTTCTCCTCAATAAAATGAACATTTTATCAATTTGCTTGAATATGCTCCACCCAACAGGAAGAATGTGCCAGTGACATGGATCACAGAGTGCCTCCTAATGTATGCTTCAGTTTCATCATTTTCACATTCTGACTTTCATAATTTGCAATGTGTCAAGTTGCATCTTTATATGGGATGTAACAGTATCAAAAATTCACGGTACAATAGTATTTCAGTATGATGACCTCGGTACGGGATTTATTGGACCATTTACAGGACGGAAGACCATTTACATCCTTATATGCTAACAGTTTTTAATAGTAACTATAAAATACTATACTATAAAACTATACTATAGTTTTTTTTGTAACTAAATTACATCTACAAGTTTTCCAACATTTCCACAACAATAATCACTAAGTATACTCATCCTTTGCATTATACGCTTACTCGATTTAACTATTTACAACTATAAAGAAAAACACATCAAGTCAGATAAAAACGTCTCAAGCAATTAACAAAAGAAGGGTGACTTTTAAAATAATGTTTTAAACAAGCTAAGATTATGCACAATTTAATGATCAACGTTTTAGCATCACTGTGATGAGAACACAACAGAACAGAATCATGTACAACAAAACAAAACAGGACCTGTGTCACTGTTTAAAAACATGTTATTATAAAGTACACCCAATAAATTTGCAATATCTTGTGTATGCATTTTTACCAAAGCAGCTTGCTCCACTCGTCCTGCCTTTTCCCGCTACCTCTGTCACATTTAGCTTAAACTGCCTCTGGAAAAGAATGGTGGAGAGCGATAAGTGATACATCACACATTTTGTATGATGGAAGAGGATAGTAGTCCAGCAAATCTTCTTATTTGATGCAAACATAATCCTCTTGGGCTACTCCTAATTTGCAATAGACACCAATGTCACTTAGCTTCACAAAAGTATATTTTTGAGTCACAAACTACACAGACTTATTAAAAACAATGATAAAATGAATCTTTCCAGTACTACATCATTACTCTCAAGCAAAACATACATCCCCTTTCGGTATACTGTGCCTTTCACTGTCACTTCATTGCAAGCTACTGCAGATTGTGACTCAAAATTTTGACCAGCAATTGATGCCCTGATCCTGTCATTATAATCACTTACATAAAACTCTGTACCCTTTTCAACATGCACAACCAAAGGGAACAGACTGCCTGAACTTAAAAAACTGATCTTGTTACTTAGGATATAGATAGCAGATTGCCCTAATAACTCAAAGTTAATATATTTGGTTCACACACATGAAAGTTACTAAACACTACTGAACAACCTAAAAGTTAAAAAACATCTTAAACACATTAAAGTATAAAACTAAGGGACAAGACAACTAGTGTGTCAACCCTAAAATGAACGATGAGTGTAACTTAGTCAGAAAGCTCACCACCCCCACTACTGCTCATAAATACAAACAAGATGATTAAAAGCCAATAATTATGAACTTATAAATTACGTTCAGCTAAAAATCACAGTAGGCTAACGTTCGTGTACTTGCAAACACAAGAGTTTAGCTTAGTCTAACAGTGAGAACACTGCCACGCAGGCGCACATTTATCAGTGGAATAAAAAAACATTTGGCAGTGTAATTTTTCTGAGACAAGACAATCGAATTATTATTCTTTCTTTCTTTTTTTTTTTTATTTTTATTTAAATGTTCAAACATTGACATGAGCACTTCATTTTTCATTTGACGAGACAGATAGTGGCTGCTCTGTACCTCTCACACACAGCTAAAGGCACAAGTTTGAAATGAATTTACTTTTGTCCTAATCCACGACACTACAACCTGGTTTCACTGAAACCGGGCATATAACGTTCATTTTTCTAGCTGATAATAACAGCCATAATGTCTCATTTATATACATTCAGGCCACAGAATAACGTTACCTCACAACTTTATTCCCCAGTGGTTACCTTACCGCAAAAAGATGCTGTGGGAAGAACCTACAGTAAAGAAAGAGAGAACGTTGTAAGCACCAAGAAAAGCTTAAGTTAAGAGATAATGTTATTTTTTTTTAAATAAGGCTTAAAATATGGTCTCACAGTACAGTACACTTAACACAGTACACTTAACCCTTAACACAGTACACTTAACCCTTAACACAGTACACTTAACACAGTACACTTAACCCTTAACACAGTACACTTAACCCTTAACACAGTACACTTAACACTTAACACAGTACACTTAACCCTTAACACAGTACACTTAACACAGTACACTTAACATTCCAACGTCTGTTCATTTCTTTCTTTTTTAAATTCCGCGGTCCAACCTACACGAGTGTGTTAATCACTAACAGCGCGACAACAAAACCTACAACTAACGAAATTTGGCTGATACTTCATGCACTATTACATATATTTAAAAAAAAATAATCAGTCATTTAATTGACAAATTTGCACATTTTAAAACTTACCACTGAATCCGCAGAGAAGAGAGAACTCAAAGATAGCGCCAGCGCGGGAGGAAAGTCACAGCCGCTTCCCGTGATTTCGCTGATGGCATTATTTTCACAATAAAAGTCTCAACACTGTACTATATTGTGAAATGTCACAGTTAATGCCTGTGAAATGCTAATAATGTAAGCTACTGTGAAATATTACTGTTACATCTTGTGAAATCGCGGAAATTTTTTACAGTGCAGGGTATAAATACACAGTCGGTGCTGAGAGGATCGGGCAGCAGTCGAAGGCGGGGGCCTCGACAACCCGATCCCTGGACACGGAAGCTAGCCCTAGGGACGTGGAATGTCACCTCGCTGGCGGGGAAGGAGCCTGAGATTGTGCGTGAGGTTGAGAGGTTCCGACTAGAGATAGTCGGGATCACCTCTACGCACGGCTTGGGCTCTGGAACCACACTCCTCGAGAGAGGATGGACTCTTCACCACTCTGGAGTTGCCCATGGTGAAAGGCGGCGGGCTGGTGTGGGTTTGCTTATAGCCCCCCAGCTCAGCCGCCATGTGTTGGAGTTTACCCCGGTGAATGAGAGGGTCGTTTCCCTGCGCCTACGGGTCGGGGATAGGTCTCTCACTGTCGTGTGTGCCTACGGGCCAAACGGCAGTGTAGAGTACCCGGCCTTCTTGGGGTCTCTGGGAGGGGTGCTGGACAGTGCTCCGACTGGGGACTCCGTCGTTCTACTGGGAGACTTCAATGCCCACGTGGGCAGCGACAGTGATACCTGGAGGGGCGTGATTGGGAGGAACGGCCCCCCTGATCTGAACCCGAGCGGTGTTCAGTTATTGGACTTCTGTGCTAGTTACAGTTTGTCCATAACGAACACCATGTTCAAGCATAAGGGTGTCCATCAGTGCACGTGGCACCAGGACACCCTAGGCCGTAGGTCGATGATCGACTTTGTGGTCGTTTCATCTGACCTGCGGCCGTATGTCTTGGACACTCGGGTAAAGAGAGGGGCGGAGCGGTCAACTGATCACCACCTGGTGGTGAGTTGGATCCGATGGCGGGGGAGGAAGCTGGACAGACTCGGCAGACCCAAGCGTACTGTGAGGGTCTGCTGGGAACGTTTGGCCGAGTCTCCTGTCAGAGAGATCTTCAACTCCCACCTCCGGCGGAGCTTTGACCGGATCCCGAGGGTGGCCGGAGATATTGAGTCCGAGTGGACCATGTTCTCCACCTCCATTGTCGAAGCGGCCGCTCGGAGCTGTGGCCGTAAGGTCTCCGGTGCCTGTCGAGGCGGCAATCCCCGAACCCGGTGGTGGAAACCGGAAGTAAGGGATGCTGTCAAACTGAAGAAGGAGTCCTATCGGGCCTGGTTGGCTTGTGGGACTCCTGAGGCAGCTGACAGGTACCGGCAGGCCAAGCGAACTGCAGCCCGGGTGGTTGTGGAGGCAAAAACTCGGGCCTGGGAGGAGTTCGGTGAGGCCATGGAGAAGGACTATCGGCTGGCCTCGAAGAGATTCTGGCAAACCGTCCGGCGCCTCAGGAGAGGGAAGCAGTGCCCTACCAATGCTGTTTACAGTGGAGGTGGGGAGCTGTTGACCTCAACTGGGGATGTCGTTGGACGGTGGAAAGAATACTTCGAGGATCTCCTCAATCCCGCCGTCACGTCTTCCATTGAGGAAGCAGAGGCTGAGGGCTCAGAGGTGGACTCGTCCATCACCCAAGCTGAAGTCACCGAGGTAGTAAAGAAACTCCTCGGTGGCAAGGCACCGGGGGTGGATGAGATCCGCCCTGAGTACCTCAAGTCTCTGGATGTTGTGGGGCTGTCTTGGCTGACACGCCTCTGCAGCATCGCGTGGCGGTCGGGGACAGTGCCTCTGGAATGGCAGACCGGGGTGGTGGTCCCTCTTTTTAAGAAGGGGGACCGGAGGGTGTGTTCCAACTATAGGGGGATCACACTTCTCAGCCTACCTGGGAAAGTCTATGCCAGGGTACTGGAGAGGAGAATACGGCCGATAGTAGAACCTCAGATTCAGGAGGAACAGTGTGGTTTTCGTCCAGGCCGTGGAACACTGGACCAGCTCTATACCCTCTACAGGGTGCTGGAGGGTTCATGGGAGTTTGCCCAACCAGTCCACATGTGTTTTGTGGATTTGGAAAAGGCATTCGACTGTGTCCCTCGCAGCGGCCTGTGGAGGGTGCTCCCGGAGTATGGGGTCCGGGGCCCTTTACTAAGGGCTGTCCGGTCCCTGTACGACCGAAGCAGGAGCTTGGTTCGCATTGCCGGCAGTAAGTCAGACTTGTTCCCGGTGCATGTTGGACTCCGGCAGGGCTGCCCTTTGTCACCGGTTCTGTTCATAATTTTTATGGACAGAATTTCTAGGCGCAGCCAGGGGCCGGAGGGTGTCCGGTTTGGTGACAACACGATTTCGTCTCTGCTCTTTGCAGATGATGTTGTCGTGTTGGCTTCATCAGACCAGGACCTTCAGCACGCACTGGGACGGTTTGCAGCCGAGTGTGAAGCGGCTGGGATGAGAATCAGCACCTCCAAATCCGAGGCCATGGTCCTCAGTCGGAAAAGGGTGGCTTGCCCACTTCAGGTTGGTGGAGAGTTCCTGCCGCAAGTGGAGGAGTTTAAGTATCTTGGGGTTTTGTTCACGAGTGAGGGAAGGGTGGAACGGGAGATTGACAGACGGATCGGTGCATCTTCTGCAGTAATGCGGTCGATGTACCGGTCTGTCGTGGTAAAGAAAGAGCTGAGCCGCAAGGCGAAACTCTCGATTTACCGGTCAATCTACGTTCCTACTCTCACCTATGGTCATGAGCTCTGGGTCATGACCGAAAGGACAAGATCCCGGATACAGGCGGCCGAAATGAGCTTTCTCCGCAGGGTGGCTGGGCGATCCCTTAGAGATAGGGTGAGAAGCTCGGTCACTCGGGAGGAGCTCAGAGTAGAGCCGCTGCTCCTCCACATCGAGAGGGGTCAGCTGAGGTGGCTCGGGCATCTGTTCCGGATGCCTCCTGGACGCCTTCCTGGGAAGGTGTTCCGGGCGCGTCCCACTGGGAGGAGACCCCGGGGAAGACCTAGGACACGCTGGAGAGACTATGTCTCCCGGCTGGCCTGGGAACGCCTCGGTGTCCCCCCGGAAGAGCTGGAAGAAGTGTCTAGGGAGAGGGAAGTCTGGGCATCTCTGCTTAGACTGCTGCCCCCGCGACCCGGCCTCGGATAAGCGGGAGAAGATGGTATGGTATGGTATGGGTATAAATATGTGTGTGTGTAAAGAGTGTGTGCTTGATAATTTTTATGTGATCATCCTTTACTGGAGAGGCATGGCATATAATGAAGTGCCCGTTACGGCTGCAGCACTAATCCTTGGTCTGGTCCCATTCCCTCCGAGCAAAGTGTCCCTGGCATTATACCTCACTTCCGACAGGCAATAGTTCACCAAGCAGATTGTATTTACTGTCATTTTCGCCCCGGTGCTTTCCTTTCCCATACTCACGCCAGAGCTCACCCATACTCTCGTGCACACCTTTGATCAGTGTCCGCCTGAACCCACTCGTGGATTGGCCAGTCTTTCATCAGCGTCTGCCCCTCTCACTCGCAGATCAGCACCCGAGCCTCTTCGCAGGCTGGCATGCCTTTTTTTCGACATCCGCCTGAGCACACTCGTAGACAGGCACACCTTTCTATTGACATCCGCCTGTCACGTTTATTTCCATAATGCTTTTTACAACAGACATTAAAGCAGCTTTACGGAATTTAACAGTTAAGGTGAACGAAGTATATTTATCCCTGATGAGCAGACTGTGGCAAGGAAAAACTCCCTTAGATGATATGAGGAAGAAACCGCAACCTTAGGATGCCTCGGGATGTGTAGAGAAAGAGAAGCAGTGGAGAGAAATTAGCGTAGCTGCTGTTCATGATATTAACAGCACAAGTTGATAATGTACATGTGATCAGATGTTCTGGAGCACAATGTTATGATATGTGATGTGTGTTATGTGTAGGCCTTGCTAAAAAGATTTTTAATCTGCACTTAAACTGGGAGAGTGTGTCTGAGCCACGAACACTGTCAGGAAGACTTTAGGAACTAAATGTGAGAATGTTCTACCACCTATAGTGGACTTTGCTATTCGAGGAAACTAAAAAACCGGAGTTCTGAGATCTCAAGGAGCGTGACAGATTGTAGTGTGTTAGAAGACTGGAAAGATACATAGGAGCTAAACCATTTCAGGCTTTGTAGGTAAATAGCAGTAGTTTATATATAATATAATATATAATATAATATATAATATATATAAAATAATATATAATATACCTTGTGGCACCCCATAATTTACTTGCATTAACCTGCATAGCTCTCCATTTAAGTCTACAAAATGGTAACAATCAGACAGGTAGCATTTAAACCAGCTTAATGCCTGTCCCTGAATGCCGATGTAATTTTGTAAGCGATCCAGGAGAAGATCATGATCTATAGTGTCGAATGCAGCACTAAGATCTAGTATATAGATATAGATGTTCAGCTATAGCAGCTTTTAGTGCCTGTCTGTAGCTGAGCATACTGTCTTTATACGCAATTCTAAATACTTTCAATTTAGTTTTCCTCCATCTTCTCTCCAGATTACAGGCTGTTCTCTTGAGGGCATGCGTATGACTATTATACCATGGCGTAGGTGTTTTTTCACTAACCTTTTTTAACTGGATGGGGGCAATAGTGTCTAATGTGATAGTGAGGATAAGGTCTATGTCGTTATCCATTTCATTAAGATTGTTAGCATTTATGGGTTTAGTGAGAAATTGAAATAAATCAGGCAGGTTATTTGTGAATCTGTCCTTAGTGATCGGAACAATAGTCCTACCAAGTCGAGTTGGTCTGGTGACGTTTTGTTTAACCCCCTAAAGAGTTTAATAAGTCCACAAATAATAGTCCTAGGGCATCGTTTGCATCATCTACATGAATATTAAAATCTCCTACAAGCAGCACTTTATCAAAATTGATCAAGAGGTCTGAAAGAAATTTGTTCAGCTTTTTAAAACCCTCTACCATTGTTTCATTGTTGATTAAACAAAAACTTCAACCATATCTTACTGTTGACATTTGATCATAACGCAGCTAAAGTTTTAAAGTTTAAATATGTTTCTATGATTCAGCCCTGGCTCATTATTATGGGCAGGTAATATTCATCCATGAGATGTGATGCATTTTGTGCAGGATATGTTTGAATTAGCTCCTATAGAAACCTTTGGGAAATCCCAGTGCTATTTGGCTTTCTTTATGTCTTTAAAATGTTTATTCCTAATGAACAAGACAGTGGTGACCGTGCCAAAGAAAGACTCCCTGAGATGGTAAGAGGAAGAAACTTATAGAGGAGCCAGACTTAGAAGTGAACCCATCCTCATATGGGTGATGCTAAATGTCCATTTATTATAGTTCCATTATTGCTGAAGTTATCAACTGTTCACTGATCGATGCTTGAAAGTAAAAACTCCTCATGGCAATTGTAGTCCTAAGCCAGACTGTTTATATTAATTGCAGTCTGAATCCATCTTTGCGGTTCTTAAATGTTATACTTTTTATGTGGCACTGTCTTCATCAGCAGCAAGTGCTCTCTAATTGAAAAGAATTCCATCCAGAGGTAGGGCATTAGGACGATTCAGGCAGGATCGGAAAGAAGAGAAGGAATCACTGGTACCTCAGTCAGACAGACAGACAGACAGACAGACAGAGAGAGAGAGAAAATGTATGTGTGTTTGGGGGGATAACAGAGAGAGCTAAACATGCACTATTAGGTATCCTTGTTAGTAAATAATAGTTAAGGACACTGCAGAATTATCAGGGTGAAATAGGCACTCTGGCAGGACTAGCTATAAGAGCTTAGAGAGCTAGAGCTAGAAGGGCACAATATACACATAATGGACCTCTGGGATGGGGGTTATTACAATCCCAGTTAATTACAATCCTTTCTACTAATTTGTCATTCTTTATGACGTGTCAAATAAACATTAATTTACCCCTTATACTTTGCAGTGTTCCTATTCTACTCTGTTGTTACTTTATCCTCTGTTATGTTCTTATTTTTGACATATTTGTTTCCTGCATAGCCTATGCTTAATTTTGCCAAATTTTCTTTCCCACAGATTCTGGCAATTGAAGCTTCATGAGGACAGTACCACATACTGCATGTTTGGCATAATTTCAGCCTCAGAAATCTTTCACCATGCCATGGATCATATCATAGATGGACTGGAGGGAGTATGTGCCGATGACATAGTGGTTTGGGGATCATCAATGCAAGGGTGCAATCAGATACTTTTCCAACTACTTCAAAGAATTCAGAAGTATGGACTCAAGTTAAAAAGAGCTAAATGTCTGTTTAGTCTCATTTAAATTACCTTTCAAGATAAGTTGTCTGGGCGTTGTGCTAAACCTAACAAAAGCAAAATTCAGGCAATTCTGGATATTCTGGAGTTCAGTGGACAAAAAATGTGAACAATAATGGAAAATGCTCAGGTCAACATGCAACAGAACCAGTTCCTCACCTAGTTTGATACCTTTAAAAGGTTTAAAATCTCCACAGATGAATCAAGGTATAGATTAAATTGACCATAAGCCATTTAGTCTAATGATGAGGTTACAATGGCATGGCTTTGATTTAGTCTACACTCCAGGCACAATTCTACAATTTTAGAGCTGAGCTTAGGTAGTAGATGGTATTCTTTCAACGATGAGATAGAATAGTCATTCTACAGTTGCTGAGAGATTAGATGTTTTCCAGGATACATGAATGAGTTGAAAAAAGGGAAAAGGAAATCCAGGAATTCAGTTTAATGGCCTGGAATAAATTCTGACATTGAGAAAATGGTCAGTACTTCTGAAGTCTTTTTAAAACATCAAAACAAGCAAACAAGAGAAACTATGATCACAAGAGACCTATGGTATCCTTGGCAGAAAGCGGGTACCAATCTGTTTCATTTCCATGGAATAAGAGTACTTGCTGGTAGTGGATTACTTTTCTAGTTTTCCAGAATTTTTTCCTGCTGTCTATCTCTAAAAGAGCATGTATGATTAAGAAGATATAGTACATTTTTGCCAGGCATGGCGTTCCACTGGTTGTGGTGAGTGACAACGGCCCATGCTACAATTGAAGAGAATTTCAGTATTTTGCTGTTACTATGATTTCACACATTTCACACTTGTCCAACAAGAAAGCAGAAAAAGAGTGCATATTGAGAAGCAATTGCCCAAAAAAAGCATCAAAAGGCAAGTCAGGTCCATATCTTGCACTTCTGAGCTATTGAACAACACCTTTTGAACATTGTGCATCTCCTACAGAACTCTTAATGAATTGTAAGATAAGAACAATGCTTCCCTTCAGGATTAATGCAAAAAAAATAAAAATATGATGAGTGTTTTTTTATATATATATAATATATTTTATTTCTAAGGAAAGGGGATCCAAGTGATTAGGTGTTGTTTCAGTTATTGTCCTCTAGATGGCAGTGGTATTTATTTTGTCACTGGGGAAGCTTTTAGATTTCGCCTGTCCCTGTGAATGTTCGCCCTGAGCTTATAGAATAACTACGGATCACATGAGGCGAAACGTGCGTCCTTCAGTGTGAAACAAGGGGAGGGGGGAGAAGACTGCAAATTAGACGGCAGGGACTTTCAAAGATGTGCACTATGATAATATCTCCAGTGACAAAATAAGTTTGAAACCATAGTCACGATAAAAGAATAACGCTACGGACGTGATACATTTCGTTGAGCTTACTGACTGAATGACGGGTCACAGAGTGAGATCAGAGAGACCTCTTTCCAACGCACACACACACACACATTCATTCTGTTATGTATATTTCCTTATTTAGAATGAGCTTCATAGTAAATAGACAGTTGGTGTGTTTTTTTATGTAGTCCAATAAATGCTATATAACAACAATTTTTGTTGTCTTTGTGGTTATATTGCAAGAAGCCAATGTATTCAAAACTATCGCACATATCAATCATCCCACATAGCAAATTGAGTTTCGGCAATGAGTTTGGCCCACATACCGCATGGAATTACGGACTAATATTGTCTCTAATGTTGTTTGCTTAGAGTTAACCAGAAGCACCGGGAAAAAAAAAAAAAAAAGAAAAAAAAAAATTTAACCAGAAATTCCCCTAAAATTATATTGGGTACTTTATATACTGTTCAATTCACATTTATATACTGTAATTTTCGGACTATAATAATATAAGCCGCACCCATTGAATTTTACAAATATTTTTATTATTAACATAAATAAGCCGCACCTGTCTATAAGCTGCACACTAATGTACTTTACACAGGCTTTAACGAAAGACACGTTACACATGGTGTAACGGGTAAAATATGTTGCGCTTCTATTAGGAGCAAAGCGGTATTTTGGGAAAAGACCGGCACAGCATTTTTCCGGTATTACTGCATGTGTTCAGGACGAGGATTATGTCCTTATTATTTTCTGATGCTCATTTCTAAGTTTCTTTGACTAACCCTTAACGCTGTTGCCAAGAAAAATAAAAAAGCACGAGTTTTGGAAACCTGTCTGTGCTTATATGATTTCTGTTGCAACTGGAGTTAGCGCGCTATCCCTTCACCCTGACTCAACGCGCTACAACGGCTTGTATCTAAACAGTAGCCTACCAAGAAAGTCATTGTTCACTGTCTTCCTCCTTCCTTTCACAACTATTTCTCTCGGGAGTTTATCTTTTGTCATTGTCGTGCGTTTAAAAAAAAAGTTTTTTCTCCTGATGCCGTGCAGCTCAGAACACAGGTGAGGTGCGTTTTTTCGTTTCCGTTCGGAAATGTCATTGGTCTAATGTTATATCGGTCAGTTTTTTGGCTTGAAGTTTGTGAAAAGTTAATAAATTAGCTGCTTCGTTGTTTAAGCCGCGGGGTTCAAAATGTAGGAAAAAAGTAGTGGCTTATAGTCCGAAAAATACGGTAGTTATATTTATATATTGTTTAATAAAAGAATGAAACTATGTAAATGCAATGTACACTGTTTTTTATTGATGGAGAGTGGAAAAAATCTCAGCCAGAAAATATGGGGACCATAAAAGATAAACGAGTAATATGAGCAAGTCAAAACAAAAGCAATAAATGGTCACAATAAAAAAACAAATTACAAGTAAAATATTAATACAGAAACGTATTAAAAGTAACAAAAGCTGGTTATGAAAGATACATTTGAAATAGTGATGTACAAGAATACAGTACAGTAAAGCAAAACAATAGCAAACAATACAATGTTAAAAAAAACAATAGAAACAAATCAACAAATTAAATTACAAACAATAAAGATTTTTATAAAAATTAAGTAATTTCTATCTACAGATGTGCCAAAAAAGTGTTGCAAAAAATTAAAAACAAACTTAAAATGTTTGATTTACATTAACATTAACATCTTCATCTGGTCACCGGCCAGATGAAACCACCATTTAATAGCTTTTTCTATATCTAGATCGGTGGTCTGTGCACAAACAGGATTTACAAAGGAGCAGAATGAATACAGAGATAAAAATACATCTAAATAGAATGAACAATCAATAGAGAAATAAATAAATAAACCAAATTATATAAATGCGAATAGTATATACACTGTTACCTACCACTTTTCATCTTGTTTCTGAACAGGATCGATGATCACTTTCCAGGGAAGTTAAAGACCTCATGTACTTAACTGGAAACTGCTGTGCACTTAAATGGTTAACCTCTGTGCTCTCAAAAACATTCTTTGCTTTGAGATCTTGCACTAGCTTATGATGTTCCTCTGCTGCTCCATAAGAATTTCTTGTTTAGCTAAAATGTCATGGAGAAATGCTGAAACAAATACAGGAAATGTGATGTTTACTACAACACTCATGCTAGAAACTAGCCTTACACAAACCTACAATGTAAGATATAAAAACAAAAAAAGATCTTACATCGTATGAATGATTCATGGCTTAAGAGGCTTTTTCTTTGGAGTCTCTGTGTTTTTTTATTTCACAGTCACAGTGACGGTGCTGCCTGTCTGGGAGACTGTAAAACTGTGTCCTGTTGATGTGCAAATTCAATGTGATGTTCTGTGATTTCTTGAGGCACTCTGGAAGAACTTCTTGAATTGGCTGCTGGGAAATCTGGTGAGGTGGCAGAGTTGGTTCAGGTAAGTCGATTGTGACTTGCCTGAACGCACCAATGACTCACCAAGAATTGAAAGTTGGTTTTGTCTTTGTCCTAAAGGACTTGGTTGTAGCTTATTAGAAGCTGAAGAAATCCTCTTGGACAGTGGCTGTATTTGAGGGGCTTAGGGCAAAGATTTAGGGGTGTGGTAACCTCTCATCAGTCATAATCAGTAGGGGCCTGTTTTGTTTAAAGAGATGGCAGGAAATGTAATGATTATTAAATTTGATGAAGCTAGGGATGGCATGTTCATGTGAAGATAATATTCGCCTTTTTGCATTTCAAAAAGAAATGTCTATGTCAATTTGTTAAACTGCACAATGCTACAAGGACCTGTTAGTAAAGTCTGTGTTAAAGGGATCGTTCACCCAAAATAAAAATTATCATTTACTTACTGTCCACTTGTTCCAAACCTTGTTTTTTACTGTTGAACACAAAAGAAAATATTTTGAAGACTACTGAAAATGGTCGTCTTTGACTTCCAAAGGATTTTTTTTACTATGGATGTAAATGACTACCAGTTTTCAACAGTCTTTAAAATATCTTCTTTTGTGTTCAACAGAAAAAAAAACACGGAATGGGTTAAATCTACATGTTTCTTAACCCTAACCCAGAAACAGCAACTTACCTCTAATTATTAAAGTTAAAAAAGACAAAGCCACGGTACACAAGTCTGTGTTGGTAACTGGCTAGCACCTCCGGTAGGCGGGGTGTGTGACGGGATGGACTCCGGGAAAAGTAGTCCTTTTTGCCAAGCGGATTTAACACCTTACATGTAAATCAACTACTATTTCCAAGATGCATTGCAAACTACGTCTTCGTATCAGCAAATATTAGACGCTGCGTTGAGCTGTCTGCCTAATTTCACTAAGCAGGAAGCTCGGATGTTGTTTTATTTGAAAACCTATTGACATTATGTCGTTAAATATTGAGGGAAAATAAAATCTTTTTCAAGAAATAAATGCTCTAAAAGGACATTATTCTTTTTATTTATTTTGAAGACACATCAGTGGTTCATAAAATGTATATAAAAACACAAAGGAAAATTTTATTCAAAACACTTATTATTGGTTTCCTGGATTTAATTATCCAGGCCATTAGGCAATTAATTAAGTTTCAAAGTGGCCTTTTAAAATATACACATATACAGAAAATATATGCATATACAACATAATTTATTAAAATTACCACCATGTTTAATTTCTCACCCAGCATTATTATATGTATTTGCTGTTTAAAGTCACAAATCTCTCACTAAAAACTCAAGATTATTAAAAAATTACATATTAAGTGCACATTTAATTACGACAAACGCTTATTTAGTCTTTTGTTTTGTATTGTTTTGTTTCTTTGTCTTCAATCATTCTGCTAACATTTCATTTTGTTTTTCGTTCTGGATATTGACACCCTTGTATGCCTTGATTGCCCAACAAAATAATCTTGTGAGCAAAATGACCAAGTCTTCTCTAAAAACATTTATTACTGCCCCTCATTAATTATGCCTAATTGTATTCCTAGTATAAATATATATAAATATTTATATATGAACACATCTTACACAAGGCTGTTTTACTGTAAAGCACAAGAGATCTTTTATTTACTCTTAGTCTAACCAAAACCCACCCAAAAAATTTTTTCTTCATGGCCCATGGCATATCCATATCTCAGCCAAATTTATGACTATAGCTGGCCCTATTCTGGTTCTAGGTAGGACCAAACAGGTTGGTTACACATTTAAGCCACAACAAAACATTTATCTAGCCACTTTACTGTATACACATCCTTGGCCCAAATGAAAAATCCCCGAACAACAGCTTTTGAAACAAATATTTATTGTTTTACATTTACTTAAAATTTTAACAAACAAAAAAACAATGCTTGAATGTCAATGCCATGTTTCACAAAGCTCTTGAACATTTATGTTTCAGTTCATGAACAAGTGGCATTGTGCACACAACTCTTCAACATCCAAACAGGTCACAAGTACTTTAACCTGTTGTACTCTCCTGATGCTCTTTTCTCTTTATCCTCATCTGCCACCATCCCTATCCGGGGCCAGATATATTTTTTTAATGGTGGAATTGATTGATTTCCTTTTCTGTGACCACAGATGTCAGGTAGTTACACCTCACAGCTCCTGAAACATACATGAAACAAAACTTTCAGACGATGTTAACTATTTTTATTTATTAATTAAAAGACTGGATAACTCATAACTTTATATTATTGAATTCTGAAAAGACAGAGATTTTGCATATCGGTCCAAAAACCAGTACACAGAAGCTCCAGCATTTCAACCTGCATTTAGAATGATGTTCTGTAACTACTAGCTCAACAGTAAAAGACCTGGGAGTTATTTTAGACAAAAACTTATATAAAATTATATAAAAATCATATTAACCATGTTACAAAAACAGCTTCTTCCACCTTAGAAATATTGCTAAGCTAAGATACATGTTGTCTATATCTGATGCAGAGAAGCTCGTCCATGCGTTCATGACCTCCAGTCTGGACTATTGTAATGCATTACTAGGTGGATGTCCTGCATAATTAATAAACAAGCTACAGTTTCTCCAGAATGCAGCAGCCAGTGTAGCGAATGGGAGAGAAGAGGGAAAAACCATTGACAAAGATAAAATGAGTATATAGTTTGAATAACAGTTTGCCCGCATTCTCCACCTTTATATGTATCGAATTTAGCTTGCAAAGAAAAGGAAATATTTATAAGTAATTATAACGGGTTATATTTACTCCTAAATATTTAAATCAAGTTGAATTGACGGTAATGGAATTAACGTTACACTTATTTGGTCTGTTCGTCCGGCGAACAGACAGTATAATCTTTTATTAATTCTATAAAAGAGGTATCTCCCCGGCCGAGAAGGACGCAACCCCCCTTTACTTTATACCATACAATTCATAGAGCATGTAGTTCAGATCGAATGTTGCAGGAACCTTAAAATGTGAGCGGCACTCAGAGACAATCACTTATGAAAAATACGGCGTTTATGAATGAGACAAACACAACATAAAACTAGCTACACAAACAAACAAAAAGAAATAAAGAAATTAAAAATGAAGATAAAAAAATAAGCAAAAACTTAAAAATAGGAAAAGGAGGAAGAGAGGGGAAAAGAAGAAAGGAGAGAAAGAAAGGAAAGGAATGGCAAGCCTAATCTTCAAAATTAAAATACGGCCTAAAACAAGACTCATCAAGGATTCAAATTCACCTTAAATTAAGGGGCTCAAACTTTAACACGCATCTAAATTGGTTGGTAAAATGGTTACTTGCATTGGCTTGTTGCACAAGAGTCCGGATGTGACAAAGAGATCTTTAAAGAGTCAGTTAGGATGGAGTCAGATGTTCTTCCAGGTTCTCCTGAAGATCAGAGCAGTTGTTGTTCTTGAAGATAAAGCTTGCTGGAAGATCTCAAAAAGGATTTGAGATCTTGCCCTGAAGAGTCGCTGCTGGGCTGTTCTAAGCGTCCGACTCTCCGGGCCTTCGGGCCCCCAAGCCTTCGGGCCCTGGGCGTCCAAACCTTTCCGGTCTAGCCGAGTGGGCGAGATTGCTTTACTTGACTGACTGCTAGTTGGGTTCAAAATGTTTTAAAGGTCATGAACCCCACCCATCTTTTGGGGGAATGGCCAATGCTATGGCCTGAAATTTTGGAGGGAGAAACTCCCTTTGTTCATGTGTTTGTGGGCACGGTTTCCGGGTTATACTTGCTTTGGAGAACTTAAAGTTTTATCCAAAGTGTATTAAGACAGTATGGTACATTTCATGATAAAATAAAATGCACCATTGTTTGCAAAATAAGGAACAGATAATTTTGGTGATCATTTTGATATTAGACATGGAAAGCAAAGACAGCATTAAAACAGAGGTACATTACATACTAGTTAACATTTAACATACTATTAACATACCAGTATTTAAGGTATAACTTTGTTAATACAATGTTATATTCAGGTATATAAAATGCACCCTTGTTAGGAAAATAAAGAATAAAGAGAAGATAATTTTAAATCAACTTTGAAATCAAAAAGAAGAAACAACATTAAAACAGAGGTATATTACTAAACCTTTTAGAGTGTAACTATTATTGACGTAGAGTTAAACACTTGATTTATTTATAGGAGAAGATACAAACAAAATGTATGTTTATGTCATGTGAAGTGGGACATTCTATTTATTATTCAATTAATAAAAGAATGCTCCCTTTTGGTGTGTGTGTGTCTGTATAGGTGTGTGTGTCACAAACAGACGTACTGGGGACAAGTTCCGAGAGTGAATTGTTTTATGGTTTGAGGGTCCCTGTGAATTCAACCAGAGAGGCCAGGGGGTTATCTGGCTTTCTGTGTCTTCCGGGGGGGTATGATACTGTGGTATACAAGCTCTCAATAAGTGTAAGCCGTGGTGCTCATGCTTTGATTGAAAAGCAGATGTCAAGGGTAAAAGGAAATTCCTGAGACATGAAGTCTAAATGACACGTGCCAGACGCTACACCAGAGTTCTCACAAGGTCGAGAAAATATCACCATATAACCCCAATCTTCTCATTACTACTATAATTTTCGAATCCACTACAAACTACTGCTACTTACCTACAAAACACTAAATGGTTTATCTCCCATGTATCTTTCCAGTCTTCTAACACGCTACAATCTGTCACACTTCTTGAGATCTCAAAACTTCTAGTAGGTGCTAGAATAGCAAAGTCCACTAAAGGTGGAAGAACATTCTCACATTTAGCTCCTAAACTTTGGAATAGTCTTCCTGACAGTGTTCAGGGCTCAGACACACTCTCCCAGTTTAAGTGCAGAAAAAAAACTTATATTGTTAGCAAAGCCTACACATAACACACATCACATATCATAACCTTGTGCTCCAGTACATTTGATCACATGCACATTATCAACTTGGAAAGAACTAGCTACGCTAATTCCTCTCCACTGCTTCTCTTTCTCTACCCATCCCGAACCAATTAGAGACGTACCAGTGCCAAGTGGATCCCACTTCATGTGGAGTTTGGACATTGGACCTCTTTGTGCGTTTAAAGGCTCTGGCATGGAGAAGCTGGTGTCTATTTTATGATTTGCTCAGTAGCTCCTAGTTTTATAACCACAAATGACTGTATAAGACTGAAGAAACTTACTATCTTACATTCCAGTGCTCATGTTAGTTCTTACTCTCCAGTGTTCTGTATTGTTTAAAGAATATAATCACACTCTTGATGTCACCCAAATGTGGATGTGTTCCCCTTTTGAGTCTGGTTTCTTCCTTATATCATCTTAAGGTGTTTTTCTTTGCCACAGTCGCCATGGCTGCTCATCAGGGATAAATACACATTGTTTACCTTAACTGTTAAATTTGGTAATGCTGCTTTGAGACAATGTCTATTGTGAAAAGCGCTATAGAAATAAACTTGACTTGACAAGCAGTCTGTTACGGGGCGAAAATGGAGGCGAAGGCAGAAATAGAAGCCGGCGTCTTTATTGAACAGAAAGGCAGAGCCAACACAAAGCACCCGCAGAGCGGGATAATCCGGCAAACGGCAGTCCGTAATAATAATATCCACGGTGCGTGATGCGGCGCGGAGGCAGCGACGGAGAAGCGTCAATAGTCCGAGGTGCGCTGGGAAACGCACACGCCACCGTGGAGAGAACGAGGAATCCGGAAGGAGAAGGTGCGTAGCGGGAGAAGCATACGCGGAGCAGCACACCACCAGGTACACACGAACATAACCCACAATAACGGACAGCTAGAGTATGTGAGTGTGAGGCTTTTATAGGAACTGGGGATTAGGGAATAACGAGCTTCAGGTGTGCATGATAGAAGCCCGATTGCGATGAGCTCCATGCGGGCGGGGCACGCACGAGAGCAGGAGCGAGGTGCTTTCGGGGAATCCCGAGGTTTGACAGCCTCCGAAGGGGGCGTGGCAGGGGGATTCCTGACACAGACCTTCCGCTTTTGCGCCCGATGCACAGCACAACTACCCAACTTCTTAGATCAACCCTTGTGAGGCCTGTTCCGAGTGGAACCCATCTTGGAAAACCTCTGTATGGCCCTGGCCACAATACCATAACTCTGTTTCAGGGTACTACTGATCTTATCGGTAACAGAAAGTTCTTTGCCATGAGGTGCCATGTTGATCATCCAGTGGTCAGTATGAGTGAATTGTACTCAAATCGCCAAATTTTAACTGCTCTAATACAAGATACACAAATTGGTATAATACTGTCAAGCAAACGAAAACATAAACATGATGAATAGGACATGTGGCTTTGCATGGTTAAGTGACATACAGCTGTTCACTGTATGTATGTGTATTAATAAGGGTGTATTACTTTTGTTGCTATTTTGACAATAATGGCTGTATGTTTAGTTCTTTTCAGAGGACAGTAAATCTAAACTGCTATATAAGCTGCACATTGACTACTCTAAAATATATCCAAGTTTTATTTTATTATATTTTCTCTTCAGAATATATCCTAAAACAGTGAAATGTGAGGGGTCTCTATATATATATATATTTTTTTTTTTTTTACATTTACTTACCGTAATTTCCGGACTATAAAGCGCACCCTTATATAAGCCGCACCCACTGAATTTGACATTTTTATTTTTAACATAAATAAGCCGCACCTGTCTATAAGCCGCAGGTGTCTACACTGAAACTAATGAACTTTACACAGGCTTTAACGAAAGACACTAAATGCAATATGTTGCGCTTCTATTAGGAGCATAGCGGTATTTTGGGAATACAGCATGCCACTGCATTCTTCCGCTATTACTGCGTGTGTGGAGACCGAGGATTATGTCCTTATTATTTTCTGATGCTCATTTCTAAGTTTCTTTGACTAACCCATAACGCTGTTGCCAAGAAAAATAAAAAAGCACGAGTTTTGGAAACCTGTCTGTGCTTATATGATTTCTGTTGCAACTGGAGTTTTAGTGAGCTATCCCTTCACCCTGACTCAACGCGCTACAACGGCTTGTATCTAAACAGTAGCCGACCAAGTAAGTCATGTTCACTGTCTTCCTCTTTCCTTTCACAACTACAGTGGTACCTTGACCTACGAGTGCATTAATGTACGAGTTTTCCGAGGTACGATTGGTCACTCGGTCGATATTTTTGCTTTGTTACGCGAGCAAAAAATTGAGGTACGAGCTCGAGACGCCGCTGCTAGATGGCGAAGCGAAGCCAGAAAGCGAAGATTGTGACGAAAATTAAGATAAGCAAAGAAGAAAAAGTAAAAATTTTAAAGTTTAGGGATACGTAGTGTACAGGAGTGATAGTAAAAAATGAGTTTTCCCTCCACCTCCGCTTATCGCCTCTACCCCCCCCAAACACACACACACACACACACACACACACACACACACCTCACCGGCGTTTTCGTTAGCTCAAGTCGTCTCATCTCCAAGGAAAATACACTGAATAAAACCTTATTATATCTTTACATACTCTTTCTATTATGTTTTTATACAAGATTTGTTATTTAGAAATGTATTTTCCAATTTAATAACATGAAACATAAAAACGGGGTGTCATTTTGAGGGTTGGAACGGATTAATGCCATTTTAAGTATTTTCAATATGGAAAACTGATTTGATGTGCGAGCAAATTGAGATACGAGCTCGTCCACGGAACAAATTAAACTCGTAGGTCAAGGTACCACTGTATTTCTCTGGGGAGTTTATCTTTTGTCATCGTCGTGCGCCACCGGTGGAAGTTTTTCTCCCGTGAGGTGCGTTTTTTCTTTCCGTTTGGAAATTTCATTGGTCTAATGTTATGTCGCTCAGTTTTTTTGGCTTGAAGTTTGTGAAACCGGGAAAAACCCAGGAAAAATCCATAAATAAGCCGCTTCGTTGTTTAAGCCGCGGGGTTCAAAACGTGGGAAAAAAGTAGCGGCTTATAGTCCGAAAAATACGGTCATTGGTCATTTTAAGATCATTGTATTTTATCCAGATTAGTTTTATATATAGTATTATATATTTCATTTACTATATTAGTATATTGTATATTAATATATAGTAGTTACGTTTTTTAAGTGGGCATGAATCCTATTATAGTTGTTACACCGATACAATAAAAAACTAAACTGCACTGACTAAAGAATACAAGATGTTGCTCAGTGAATGCGTAGTTGAGTCAAGCAGAAAATACAATACAGAACAGAGGTCTGAATATAATCAGTGTCTTAAAGATTAAATATTGTGAAACTAAATGTAAAATGGACACACCTTAATTGGTTTATGTTGGTTTTATCAGTTAAATAAAACATAAATTTTGTGTAATACATGGTTGACTAGGCTAGCTGCAATTTTACATTTTATCTTTGCACTGGTTTTACATGTTATTTTCAATCATAGTAAATAATCATAGTATTTCACTGTCAATTAGAACGATTTTTGCTGATTTTATTAAAATAATTTAACCCATCTAGGTGTGTGTGTGTGTGTGTGTGTGTGTGTGTGTGTGTGTGTGTGTGTGTTTGTGTGTGTGTGCATGCGTGCATGCGTGCGTGCGTGTGTGTGTGTGTGTGTGTGAGTTAAGGGAGAAATGAGAGACATGTTCCTTGGCAAAACTGTGTTTCTGAGGGAGTCTGTAACCAGAGCCATTTTATGTTTGGAAAATGAAGCAACAGGACTAGAGCAGTAGCCAAGTATGTTGACACTGGAAAGGAGCTGAGGGTAGTGAGTGGCAGTATCATCTGAAAGAGGCTGCCCTAATTAAGGTTGAATGCTGCTTTTAGACAGTCCAATCCCCTGGTGAAACAGATCCCTTCCACCGCCAATGTATGAACTTTTTAATTCACCCAGTAGGTACTATCTAAAGCAGTTTATCCAACTGTGCCTCAGTCATAAAAAAAATATTTTGACCTGCATCTTTATGACAGTGATCAATGGCTGTGTATGATATTGATTTTAACTCTTCCTTGCAGTGTCCTAGCATGTGGCTTTGGGGTGGTGCCCAGTTTAGAAAATGTGATGTGCTCTTGAACCTATTTGTAGGCCTGCTATAAATAGTGCCCATCTGGCACCACATGCTCAGGCATGATTGACAGTTGCAGAGCTTTGGTCCAGCAAAAGCAACCTCTAAACAACGAGAAAAACACACAAATGGTGAGTATTAATAGTTAAGAATTGTCAAGAAATGTAAAGTTAGAGTGAGCATTTCCTTTTCACACATCTATAACTGCACACATCCGTAAAATGTAGCTTTACAACTAACTGTTTCTATTTATAAATTTTCAAAAGGCTCTGTCTAAGTAGATGCCTATATTGTTTTATAACCAGTTATATCTGTTGTATTCATCATCTTATGTTCATGTAATTACCATAATAATGTTTAAAGATTAGCTTCAAGTCTAAATTTGATTCAATTTGTTAAAACTTTGTTCATTGTTGTTAACATTTTTTAAAATTCTATGAAGTGCTCTTTCCCTGTCAGCAGCACCAGACTCAGTAGAGTGGAGTATTTTTTACTAGGAATTGAGGTTCAATTCCAAAAAACAAAGATACAGCAAGCCACCATTTTTATTTGGATTATATAAACCAGAGTATTTTCTGGAAAATGACATCACGGAGGACAATGACCCATTCATATTCTGGCAATGGGAGATATGGCAGTCAAAATGGGGATGATGTCCCTTCACCACGTTTAGACAGCCGCAACTACATCTCCAGTGTCCGGCCTGAAAACAGGTAGGAGAGCATTTTTCTTCCCAAGTGTGGTAGAACATATACTTGATTAGTTGCTGTATAGGAGCAATTACTATTCTATCCTCTAATTATCATTTGATCATATCATCACATCGGTTTGTGTCGTGAGTTATAACTGATTACCAGTAGAAAGCTATGTATAATAATTACTGCAACCTACTTGTACTAATTATTAAGCATTTTCTAATATTTTCCTACACACAGAACGGCATTAGTTAATATCTTAAAATAAAAATATGTTGATTTTGTTTTAGTCATTGCCCCCTTAAATAAGTTATTGTTTTAACAATAAAAAGCAGGATAAATATATTTAATAATATGATACTGCTGCTGTTATACTGATATGCTGAAAAAAAATTATAAGAGGAATATCAATGTAAAATATGTAAAATAAATACAAACAGCTGACATTTCAAAATGATATGTCAAAAGAGATATAGATTGTATAGATAGGATTTCTTAAGTAGAATAATGACTTATGGTGATACCCATGTCTTATAAGTTGTTTTATATGTTTTTAACTAAATAGCATTCTAAACAATTCACAGGTATTCAAACTACAAACCAATGAGGTAAACCATACTTAAAAAAAATACATTTGTACTAACTGTGTCTAACAAACTACTCCAAACAACATCCAATCTTTGTATTTGCTAAAACAAAAAGCAGACAATTTAATTTGAGCTTCCTATATTGTACTTTGGTTTTAATACAAATATTTAAGTTCCACAAAGAATGCTGTGAAGGTATTTAATAATGCAACTTGAAATCACTACTCATTCTCCCCAAAGCAATTGCAATGTGAAATCATTGATCCCTCCATATAACACCCCTACCCCCATTTTAAACCTATATATCCAGCCATAATTAGTTGTATCTCCAATGGTTTGAAAAAGCCTATACATTGAAATCGCAAATACCTTGTGAGTTAAAGATCAATTTATATGGTTTTCCATGTTCAGGAGTACATTTTGTACTGTCATGTCTCAGCTGACAGAAGAGACTCAACCATGTTTTGAGACTACAATCAAGTCTAAGGCAGTATCAGAGGCTTGCAACGTGAAATTCACCTGTGTGGTCACAGGTAGGCCTTCATTGCTGTTGTACTACCGGAAGTGTATGTACACAAATTGATGAAAAACTCAAATATCAAAACGTTTTTTCATTTAAATTTGTATTTGAATTTGTACCTTTGCAAACTTTCACATTCTTTCTAACAATAAAATTACATTTGTAAGAAAAAGATAAAAAGCAAAATATAAACTGTAATTGTAAACCACTGTTCATTTAACCAAGCACAAAATTAGCTGCTGGGGGCAGTAGCACTTATGGGCTGATTTTCAGTAGGTTCAAATCATTGCACGGTTTACCCAGTGGTCTGACTCTAGCTTCTCCCTGAGCTAGCATACAGTGTCTGCAGGAAGTATTACCCCCAACTGATTACAGTGCCCTTTATACAGTAATATTGGCACTCAGTAAATATAAGCAGAAAGGCTGTAGAACATTTTTCTCTTATGTTTAAATATTCACAAAAATATTATGCTTAATGGATGTCCAACAATTGCAAGCACACTACAGTTTAATAAAAAAAAATGTGTGGCAGAATTATTGCCACCCTTTTAGTAAATTCTTTATGCTTCCCTCGCTTTGCCAAGATTACAGTTCTGAATGTTCTTCTATAATGCATGATAAATTGCCATTGCCATGATGCCATGTATAATAACAAAATGTCCAGGTCCTATGGCATATAAACAGCTCAATATATTTAAAAAGCCACCACTATATTTAACCATAGGCATGGGGAACATTTCAATTTGTCTACCTCTCTGTGTGGGCCAAAAAGCTTTATTTTGTTTCATCTGACCACATACACCCATATAATTTGTAGTTCCGGTAGTGCTTGGCAAATTAATGATGCGTGATTTTAATTTAGTTTTTGGCTGAAAGTAGAACATTTTTCATTGAAACCCTCCAAAATAACAGCTGTAAGCCTTGGAGATTTTGGCTATTGAAACCATCCTCTTAAAAATGTGTTGAGACAGTGTAGACAAATGTTCTACAGGACACCTCTTTTGGGTTGATTCATTAAACTTCCATTTGACTGGAAATTTGTAATGACCTTAATCGCCTTTTGCTGCTTCCTTGGTCTTATTAATTGTGACAAATGACAAAGGGTGGCAAAATTAGTAAAGGGCACCGTGAATCTTAAATCAAAAAAGCTTTTTTTGATATTTTTTATCACATTCTCTGTGCTTTTGTAAAAAAAATTATATTGAAGATTCAGGGGCAGATTATTGTATAATAAACATCAAATATAATACAAAAAGGTGAATTGTTGCTGGAGGCACAGTACAAAAAAAAAATCAATGTGCTGTACATCTGTAACTCTAATGTCAATTAATATGATAAATTTCATTAGTGATACAGTGTAGTAGTAGTAGTAATGTTTTGTCTAAATTCTGAAGTTAAATAATCACTAATTTGAATATGCTTTAAGATTTGTTGAAATTCTTTGGTGTATTTGAGACAATGAACTTAAGAATACGGACTAAACATTAACAAACATGACATTTCCATTTCATTGTTACACACATTTTAGTTTCACGAGATTTGCTAAATACTTTTTGTTAAAATTTTAAAGATTCACTCAGCTAAACAAATACTCACTACACTGTTGTTTTATTATTGACTGCTATTGGTGAAAACAGACGCAACTTGCTTTTCAAAATTTAAGTATTTGTGAAAAGATTTCCTGGTTTTTCTTTCTATTCTTAGGCTACCCAGTTCCTGAGCTGACTTGGTATAAAGATGACATGGAATTAGACAGATATTGTGGTCTTCCCAAATATGAAATTTTTCGCAATGGCAAAATCCATATGCTCCATATTTACAAGTATGTTGCTCAGAACTGACTTTCACTAATTTCCTAGCAGATTGCAATACTTATATACCCGTATTTTAAAAGAATAATAAAAAACCTTTACATTATTTGACTTTAACATAGTATAATCTGAATTTTGTTTAGTGTTATGACAACTTCAAATCTTGTACATCAGTCTTGCTTAATGTGTTTATACTGATTGTCAATTTTTTCTAGTTGCACAGTGGATGATGCAGCCATCTATCAGGCATCAGCCAGGAACAGCAAGGGCATTGTCTCATGTTCTGGTGTATTAGAGGTGGGCACTATGAGTGAATACAAAATCCACCAGAAGTTCTTTGCCAAACTCAAACAGAAGGCTGAGCTAAAACGAAGAGAGTTAGAGCACAATTACCGCCATGAAAAGGACAACATTCTACCAGAACAACTGAGCAGCAGACAGAACATTGTTAAGTGGATTGATGGTTTAGTACCCAATTCATCATCTATCCAGGATGGAGAGGACAATGAAGTTAAAGACATGGAAATAACCAATGAACAGCCAAAAGAGACTAATGAAGAGTTAAATGGGCTTTCAGTAAAAGTCCAGAAAAATCCAATGAGATCTGAAGATCCAATTGAGGAAAATGATGGTCACATACATATGAGCTCAGATGTAAGTCAGAAAAATGGCAATCAACAGCTTATCCAAAGTTCTGAGATGGCAGAATTTATTGGCATCACCCCATCCACCAAAGAGAAAGTAGAAAGAAATATAATCACAATCTCTAATGGATTTGATGAGAATTTTACTACTAAATCTAGTCAAGATACAGGAGACGGGATGGACACACATGAGGGAATGAGTCTGGCAAAAATGTTGGCGGACTCTTTGCAATTACAATTTGATGGACATCAACAGACTACATTTCAGTCACAGGAGATAAAAAACACAAAAATTAGCACCATTCAAGAAAGGAAAAGAGAGAAAGAGGTAATCAAAGAGGGGGAAACAATGAAATGTGAATCAGTTAAGAATAAAGAGTGGTGGTGTGAAGGAGACCATGAAAGTTCATTGGAAAATGTACAAGATAATGTTAAACAGCTCAAGCCTGAAAACAGAGGTGATGCTGTTTCAGAAGCAAAGACATCAGTATACAAAGAAACAGAGTATCAGCCCAAGTCTGCACTCAGCACTGTGTTTCATTCCCTAAAGGATATATTCTTTGGAAAGAGTAAAAAATCACCTGAGATCAAAGACTCCTCAAAGAAAGTCAGTGACAAAGTCAGTGTTGCAAATGAAAGCATGGCTGTTAATAAAGAAACTGGTAATCTCCTACAAACACAGCCACAAAATTACAAGACAACATCTGCTGTTTGTGGTACCATGCCAGTTCAGCTTGCACCTACAGCAATAATTCAGCCAAAGCAGAGTGAAAAGGTTTATGCAAATGCAGATTTTCTCACGGAAACACCTTCATTAGATATTAAGACTGAAATGGAAAGTTTGAATTTTGATAATCACATTCATGGGTTTACTAAAACTTATATCAAAGCCTCTCAATTGATCTCCCAAGAAGAAGAAAAGGCAGCTGGTCCAGAAGCACTTCAAAAGAACATCATGCTGACAGTTTGTGAGGTGAGATCATTCCTACTCATTCGCTTTTTAATATTTCTATCAATGTTATATGTATATAAAATTACACACACACAATATATATATATATATATATATATATATATATATATATATATATATATGATGGGAGAGTCGGACCGCTGTGCAAAGTCTTCTTCAGCACATCCCAAAGATTCTCAATAGGTTTAAGGTCTGAACTCTGTTATGGCCAATCCATGTGTGGAAATGATATTTAATGCTTCCTGGACCACTCTTTCACAATTTGAGCCAGATCAATCAATCTTTATTTATATAGCACCTAACATTTACCAGGTAGAACCTAGGTGCTGAATAAAAGTGCAAGAGGCAATGTGCATAATAGGAATAAAATTAGAATTAACATAAAAGTGATAAAATATACATAGATAGATGAATATAGACAAATCCTGGCATTGTTATCTTGGAATATGCCCATGCCATCAGGGAAGAAAAAATCCACTGATGGAATAACCTGGTCATTCAGTATATTCAGCTAGTCAGCTGACCTCATTCTTTGGGCCGAGGCATACAATATCGGGTCTTTCCGTTTGGTCTTGCCCTCTCACCCCGCCCCTTTACAAAGTGTGGGGATGCGGCTCTGGTTCCCCTGAGGCTTCAGGGCATCCGCTTTCTAAACAGTATTGATGATGTCATTCTCGCTCACATAAAGGAGCTGGGGTTTCAGCTGAACGCCAAAATGAGTGTGCTTTCTCCATTGCAGAGAACCACTTATTTAGGCATTGTATAGAATCCGACCCTAATGCGCATGCAGCTATCTCCTGCCCACATTGCGTCCATCCTTATGGCCGTAAGGTGGATCAGAGAAGGGCAGTCACTCACTGTCAAGCAGTTCCAGAAACTGGTCTGGCTTATGGCAGCAGCGTCCAATGTGATTCCATTTGGCCTTCTGCACATAAGACCGCTTCAGTAGTGGCTCAGGACCAAGGGTTCTTACGGAGGGGCAATATCCCCGTACTATCAAGGTCATGCAGCGAACCCCAACCTGCCCTAGATGTTTGGAGAGATCCCAGGTTCCTATCCCGTTTATGACGGATGCATCCTTCACGGGGAGCAGTCATGAGTGGTCACTCCACCCAAGGTCTATGGGAAGGGCCCCATCTCCTGCGGCACATAAATTGCCTAGAGATGCTGGTCGTGCTTCTAGTGTTGAAGCATTTTCTTACCGGACCTCAGAGGTCACCATGTGTTGATCCGTTCAGGTGGTCTCGTACATCAACCACCAGGGGGTCTGTGCTCATGCCCTTCTGTACAGGCTGGCATGCCAGTTCCTTCTGTGGGCCCAAGGGAAGCTGTGCACCTTGAGGGCAACGTATATGCTGGGCCACCTAAATGAAGCAGCAGATGCCCCTGTCGAGACCCCAGGTTGAGATCCTGGGAATGGTGGCTCCACCCTCAGGTGGTGGAGCAGATCTGGGAGAGATTTAGCAGGACTCATGTAGAACTGTTTGCAACTCAAGAGACGTCACACTGTTCCTATTTAATTCTCCCTTATTTCCCCAGCCCATCTGGGGCTGGATGCCTAGGCCCAGGCGTTGCTGAGGATATGCCTGTACGCCTCCCCCCATCGTGCTGCTTCCGGGAGTTCTGGAGAGAGTTCACTGGGATGGAGTCCTTCTCCTTCATGGTTCGTGGACCTGGTGGCCCTTCTCGAGGAACCTCCCTGGGAGATTCCTATCAGGAGGGATCTCCTCTCTCAAGTAGGGGGTGCAGTAGTTTACCATTGCCCAGAGTTGTGGAGGCTGTGGTTATGGCACCTGAGGGGGCACAGCTCTGAGATTTCGGTCTCTCCACAGAGGTGGTAGAGACCATTCCCCAATCCAGAGCTCCCTCCACAAGGAGGTTGTATGCCGCGAGATGGTGCCTTCTGGTGACACCCCACAGTCCAGACTGTGTCCCTCCTGGCCATTTGCTCTCTTAAGGGAGTAGGGTATTTACAGGCCCTCTCTGTGGCCCACTCTTTTCTAGAGCTCACTCCAGGCATGGCTAGTGCCTTTCTGTACCCTAGAACGGGATACATCTCTAAGGTGCCCTCTATTGTCCAACGACCTATCAGGTTCCAAGGATTATATCCTCCTCTTTTTTAGGCCCCAGACCAGGAAAAGCTCAACCGGCTGTGCCTGGTGCAAGCACTGGACATTAACATCCACAGGATGAACAACAGAGTTCCTGAAAGGGAACATCTCCAGGTTATGTATGTAACCCTGGTTCCCTGAGGGAACGTGGCGCTGCATCGCCATGCCACACTTCCACCATCCCTGAGCACTTCCTTCTCTCTTATAGAAGCCAGCGTCACTCCATGCGCTTTTTATAGCTTCCTGTTCATGACTTCACCCCGCCGGTGATGCTGCGCTTTCCATTGGATGGATTACACACATGATTTAGAGCATGGACAACGTGGATGCGTTCCCAAAGCATTGTTGATGCAGCTTCTCATTTCCTCAGGGACCCGTTACATATGTAACGTGCAGATGTTCTTGCTTACCTCTCCTACTAAGGCCCTGCTACCCCATTTGCTCAATTTGGCTGGGTGACAAGCTCTTGGAAGTGCTGTTTGTGCCACACTTCTTCCATTTGTGACTTATGGAGGCCACTCGATTTTTGGGAATCTTCATTACAGCAGTAATGTTTTTGTAGCCTTACCCAGGTCTGTGACTTGAACCAATCCTGTCTCTGAACTTCAGGCAGGTGCTTTGACCTCATGGCTTGGTTTTTGCTCTGATATTTGTCGGCTGTGGGGCCCTCTTTAGAGTGGTGTGTGCATTTCCAAATCATGTCCAATCAACTAAGTTTTTCACAGGTAGATTTCAGTGAAAGATAACTATGTTCAGTACGTACAGTACTATATAGACACAACATTCTTGATGTTCAATTTCAGACTCTGGATTTAATTCTGGATCAAATATACAGTATATGGCTGGAACTGATTGTTAGCCATAGTTAAACTAAGACTATAAAGTTTTTGTTCCTGTTTTATTTATAGCGATGACACAGCTTGCAGATGATCACAAAAGCCGTGTGCTTGTGACTCTTTTGCTTCGAGATTTGATTGGGAGCCAGTGTAAACTGATTAAAACAAGGGCGATGTGGTCATTTTTTCTAGATCTAGTTGCTGCTGCGTTCTGAACTAACTGAAGCTTATTTTTGCACTTACTCGAACACCCAGACAGTAAAGCATTACAGTAGTCTAATCTATATGTAACAAAAGCATGAACTAGTTTTTCTGCATAAATAATGCAAAAGTCAATAATCACACTAAGGCTTTTGACTGCTGTACATGCTGAAACAGAAACACCATCCAGAGATGCTATGTAATCGGAAAGTTCACTTCTAGCTGCATGTGGTCCTAGTAAATGTACTTCCGTCTTATCTCAGTTGAGCAGAAGAAAGTTATCAAGCATCCACCGTCTAATATCTTTTACACACTCCTCAACATTGTTAAGCTTATCTCTCTCATCTGGCTTTGCTGAAATATACAGCTGTGTATCATCAGCATAGCAATGGAAGCGAATACCATGTTAATGTATAATTTCACCCAGTGGCAGCATATATAAAGAGAAAAGCAGTGGGCCTAAAACAGATCCTTGTGGAACACCAAACTTAACCTCAGAGAGTGTAGAGAACTCACAATTTACATCCACAAACTGATAGCAATCAGTCAAATAAGACCTAAGCCAGGAGAGAGCTGTTCCCTTTATTCCAACAACATTCTCAATTCTAGCACGCAGTATTGGTTCTCACCTGCTTTCAACATGGCGGGGCTTCATTCGGCATGCACCCTGGATGTTTGTGTAAACAACATCCAGTGTGTTTTCCCCTATGGTTGCAAAGTCCAGATTCTGATGAAACTTAGGGAGTAGTCCTGAGATGTGCATGATTGAAATCTCCGGCCATCAATAAACAATCCATCAGGGTGTGTTCTGCTGTTCGTTATTGGTTCCCTAGAGTACACAGAGTGCCTCCTTAGTATTAGCACTAGGTGAGATGTACAATCTGATCATAATAGCGGTGGTGAATTCCCAGAGTAAATAAAAAGGTATACACCTCACAACCATAAACTCCACCAGCGGTGAGCAGTAATTCAACATTAATGATGTTGTTTGGATGATTTCTGTATATAGAGTCTGGGGATGGTACACAAAGACACCATTTGCTCTGATGTCCATATGTTGAAGGAGATGGGTTATAAACCAACACCTAATAAAGATCTTCTCCAGGACAACTCTTGCATCAGTAGGACAGAATTTTCCCCAAACCTGAGCTCTTTATTTTTGGTCTGTTCTACTGATATGGGACTGCGATTATATATCCAATCACGCTGAGACCATTAACATAGAGTTAATAAAAATATTTTTTTTTATAAATTAATAAATTCCTAAGACGTAATAATTACAGTATGCAAGTATAATAGCTTGAATTCCGGGAACCTCTAAGTCACCTTTCCATGACCAACTATTTTGACAGTAATGGTTGTATGTTGAGTTATTTTCAAAAGACAGTAAATCTATACTGCTATACAAGCTGCACATTGACTACTCTAAATGTATCAAAGTTTCATTTTTATAGTATTATCCCTTGAGAAGATATACTACAATGGTTGTTGAAACTAGAGGGGTGTACTCACTTTTGTGAGATACTGTAGCTGGGTGTCATCAGCATAACAATCGAAACTAATCCTATGCCTTCTTATGATATTTCCCAAGGGAAGTATATATATATATAT
>JAAIIK010020256.1:1203008-1246117 GCA_014706435.1 Silurus glanis
TATATATATATATATATATATATATATATATATATATATATATAAAATGTTTTTAAAAGCAGGTCCTAAAACTATGATCTGATCCACCCCATATTTTAATAGCGTTAACCTGAATAATTCTCCCAGATAGATTGGATCTTAACCATCCTAATGCCTTTTTCTGAATGCCTTTGTAATTCTGTAAGCAATCTAGGAGAAAGTCATAATCTTTCAGTGGCGGGCTGTGCATTTGATACCTGGGCATTCAGTGGGGACTTACCTGACTTAAACCATGTCTTTATACCACCACTATCACGTCCCAATTATAGAAACCATCAATACTATACAAAAACGCAGTATAACAACGCGTAGCATTACAGAGAGAGAGGCATTATGCATATGGAAGGTGAAAACCATTTTACTAAAGCAAGCTCCAAACCTCTATCCTACAAGCGCAACTGTGCCACCTGCATCATCTGGAGCAGTTTAAAATCAATATTTGTCTAATAACATGACAAAAACATAAAAAATGTAAATAAAATACAACCTAGTCACCAGAGACGCAGACTCATAATTTGCACCGCTCCTCAGAGGCTGTAAACCAGTGGTACCGCTTGTATTTACTGGTCTGGAAGTGGCGAACAAACCCTTGCTGAGACAAGCTAGCTAGCTTCGGGGTTGGCCGACCTCCTCACGATGTCTAGCTTTTCTTGAAAATGGATTTTTAAGTATGTCCGAGACCAAATAAATTTCTCTTGGTCCATAGGCATAAAAAAGTCTAACTCAGATTTATTAATGTTTGCAGAACACTACAGATGAGTTTTTATAGTCGAACCCAGCTGTAACAGTTTCCCTCCGACCAACCAACCAGAGGACGGAAAAATGCTGACGCTATTCTGGGCCAGCTAGCTGGCCCTGTGAGGTGAAATTAAATTCTGATTGGTTAAAGAAACAGATCCATTGCTAATATTCTCTAAGGTAAAAAGGCCAGCAGTACTACTATTCTCTACAAAATGAAGAGAATAAACTTTTGGGAATAAATTAATACAATTTCATGAAACAAATATTAGAATTTAGGTTGTAAATGTAGGTCAGTGCTTCTGATAGTGTTTAGGCCAGCAGAGAAGGATTTGCTGGCCCTGACGGCCCACCACTGCAATTTTAAGTGTCAAACACAGCACGTAAAAAATCTGGGCAGATACAATTGTTACCAAAATCTTAGAGATAAACGGAAGGTTTGAAATGGGTCTGTAATTTGATAGTTTGTTTGGATCCAAATTAGGGTAATAAGAGCCTTAATAACTGCCAGCTTGAGGGGTTTAAGGACATGACTTAAAGATAGCGAGGAGTTAGTAATATTGAGAAGAGGCTCTCCAGCTGTATGTAACACTTCTTTCAGTAATTAAGTTGAAATGGTATTTATCAAACATGTAGTTGGTTTAGCTGTTGTAATAAGATCATGTGGAGCTTTAGGTGAGACTGGATCACGAGATGCTGTCAGAGGTTGGACTTCGACAATTTTGTTCCTGATATGTCCTCACTACTAAACTGTGTTGGAATATTATTTTCAGATGTCTGATTTTTTTTTTGTTCATCTAGTCACTGTACTAAAAAGGAACCTTGAATTGTTAGGCTTGTTTTATACGAGTTTGGTCAGGTGCTCGGCCCTAGCAGCTTTTAGGGCCTGTCTGTAGCTAAACATACTGTATTTGTAGGCAATTCTAAAAACCTCTAATTTAGTTTTTCTCCATTTTCTCTCAAGATTACAGGTTGCTCTCTTAGAGGCATTAGTATTTTGAAAGCAAGTAATTGGAGTTGTGTGGTTTCAGATTCCACATTTTTATTGACTGTGCCAATTGCCTTCAGACATTCCCAGTGAACTGTTGAAAAAACTGTTTAATTTGCATTTACCTATGTTTCTACACTGCTGTAAGCACATAAAACATCTCTTGTATTTTTTAAGGTAAAGTGTAAAAGATAGAAGGTAAAAGTGTCATAAAATTGTTTGTTATTTAAAAGAGCTGTGTTACAATGCAAGATACACACTCTTCAGTTAAAAGTTAAATATTAATATGGTTGAAACCAAAGTCTGGTCTGAAAGGCCAACACTGCTAATAAAACAACTATTGCTAATGATAAACTGATATTCAAAAAACATAAAGCATGTTAAACCTTGTAAGAGATTTAAAATTCTTCCATACATGAGCCCATGTTTGAGAATTACGAAAAGATTGGCATGTGCTACTTGCTACTCATGTTTAAGTATTTGAATGAGCCATGTGTCAGAAGCATGTTGGGTTATATGGTTATTCTCAATGTTGTCTGTTGTGCAGTAAAAATCAAATCACAAGCAAAAATCCTTTATTTTACAAGAAACTCATTATTACTACAGTTTTACATTGTCAACAGATTCTAATCTTTCTACTGGTGAGGTTAATACATATACAAAAACAAAAAACACACAAAAAAAAAACTTTTTTTTAAACTGAGCCCTTACCTTTGTAATTTTTTTTTTTTTTTTACAATAAAATGCTACTCCTCCAATAGTGCAGGTCTAGTGGCTCAGGCAGTAAATGCCACCCCATTCCTGTATCTAGTCAAAAAGATTTTCATTATGGGTCTCTTGTAAAAACAATAAATAAATTATTTTCTGATACATTATTTTGTACAACTGCTCGGTTCCTGTTATCTCTCACTACATTGATATACAAAGATGTCATGGGAATGACTAAAGGATGGCAAAAGAAAACGCTTACAGCCAACAATTTCAGGATTTGGAGCCCCGTCAGGACTTTGCCTTGTGCCTTTTGTCCACTAAAAGCATCAATTTCCACATTTATTTACCCATATGTTTGTTAAAGCTAACTATTGCAACTTGTCTGTATGAATTTAAGTTCTTTCAGTTTGTGGATTGGTCCTTAAGGGAGTGTGGTCAAACCTTGTGCTTTGTTTCTATGAGTATGTAAAGGTGTCTTCTATAAGTTTGCCCTCTTCCTTGTGTAGCCTTTTTTTTTGTCTACTAACAAAGGTTTTGGTAAAGATTGTATTGTTTAAGACTTTTAAAAGATTTTTGTTGTTTCCTTTAGGAACTGTAGAACTTAATTTTTCATTTATGATCTTTGGTCTGCTTTTTTATTTTTTGATTTTACCCTTTGTTCTCTTTTACCTTTTTGGGCTTATAAATAAAAAAAATTAATGGACCTTTAATCCCTTTTGAGTCTATTTCTCAAAAATGTTGTGCTTGGGTTTACAAGGCCCGCTGTGGCATGTCCCTAACAAGTCTGAATGATCAACCCTGTGATAAATGAGAACTGAAGGAACTCAAACATTTTAATGCAGTCATTGTTCAGCAAGTTATTAAACTTTGTTTAGCTTTGTGAAGCACTTTTTTATACAGTAGTTGACGCAGCCTTTACTCACTATTTTTAATTGCTTCAGATTTTTTTTTTCTGCACTGGGATCACAAAGCATCACTTTTTCTTTAAAAGTGTTCTGGCTGCTTATTGTTCAGTTTTATTTCTGCACTACAGTATTTTTTAAAGTTGTTTTGAAACGTGAACTTTGGACTGTTATATTTTCATCATTACACTAACACTTTCTTCTGATAGTAAAATCAAATCACTAGTAGTGCATTCCTGTGTTAATCAGTGTCATGCTCTGTATTATTGTGAACTGTGCTCAGCCTGTAAAGTAATCTCAGCACTGTCTGTTCTATTCACTCGCTGGCTGGGTATTAGTTTGGTTTCAACACTTGCTGTAACACTTCAGCAGCTTTGTCCAAAGGTTTCTCAGTGTTGGCTTGCCCAGTCACTGCACTAGTTAATCCTGCTCTATATGAGGCTTAAGAATTTTCCCTGGCCACATGATCCACCGGTCTTGAATCGAAGCAATGCCTTTACCCACTGTACTGTCTTTTCTCCCTGCTACCTGGGGACATGTGCAGATTAGGTGTCCATTTTTTTCTGCAGTTGAAGCACTTTATCAATTGGGTCAGTGCATCGATAATGTACTTCTATGTACTGAACCCATCTATTTTAAATGATAGTGTGTGTGATACAGCTTGGTGTTACTGTTTGAGATCATTATTGTGAACCTTCTAAATGACACCACATACCTCACCAGGTCAGATTTACTCTTTATAGTTTTTACTTTCAATAGTAAGTTAGAGTAGAGAGTTGTCTCATTAGAGTTTCATCTTTAATAAAAGGGGGAGGTTAGACAGTGTAACTTTCTTGGAAGGGGATGAAAAGGGGAAGCACAGTGGTAAGTGAACCCCCTGATTACAATTCCCTTTTAAGTTAACTCTGTCTGTTCAAGATCAATGTGCAATGCAATGTTCTTTCAGGATGCTGCTACAACATTCACATTTTCATGCCCATCCACCTCTCTAGTAGCTAGGCTGCATTCCTTTCACTTTTAATCAATGTTGCCACAGTGCTCAGGCTGTTAGGTGCTTACTTGAAACAACAAAAATAAGTGTTTATAACAATGCTAGAAAATATAGACAAGCATTCTTACCAGGGGCGTAGCCATCATTTCAAAAGTGGGGGGGACGAAATGTCTAGTGTTACCTGTTTGTTTTTTTCAGTTAACCCTTGTGTAATTGACAGGTTTTATTTTTAATCATATTTTTTTCTTTATATGCTTTATGATTATATACGATTATAAAACAGAAAGAAAGAAAGAAAAAAAGAAATACAACAGCTTGCCACTGGGACAATGCCCTTAAAAGGACATCTTTGTACCTTATTTACCCCAAAAATTTATAGTTGTACATTAAGGTACACATTGGTACTCTAAGGTAGTAATGTGTACCTTTTTGAGTATAAAGTACAAAGATGTCCTTATAATGATACTAAGAGTATATTGTTTACATATTTCAAATTGTATTTTGTGTATGCACAGTACATGGCACACAGTAATGGATATTTGCACATTCAAATAATACTTCATTTTGTTCTATTCTACAGTCCATGTTTCAGGAATAAAACAAGTAATTCAAAACAAACTATTGAAAGAAAATATGTATTGAACTCAACTGACAAACATGTTAAGACCCTATATCAATTATACAATGAGATAAAATAAACATTTAGTGTCACTTCTTTTAAGCTTCCTGGCTGGTTTGTTTAAAAGTAGTAGCTTTTTACACAGTGTTAAAGCTAACATATATCTCAATATATAAAGCTACTTAAAACTGCCAAAAGTGTTTCTGCGACGTTCCTTCCCATCTAACAGCTGAGCAATCATTTCCCTATTTATATTGTCAATTTTGTCACTGTGGATGTGATACACAGCAACACTGTTTAGACGGGACGGTGTCAATAGTGACATACAGAAGAAAATAACAAATTAAGTACACTGCTGGACAACCCAGCCATTAGGGAGGCACAAGCCAGTGCACTCTTAGTGCCGGTCCCAAGCCCGGGTAAATGGGGAGGGTTGCGTTAGGAAGGGCATCCAGCGTAAAACATGTGCCAAATCAAATATGCGGATCACAAATGAGAATTTCATACCGGATCGGTCGAGGCCCGGGTTAACAACGACCGCCACAGGTATCGTTAGCCGACAGGGTACCGGTGGAAATTGGGCTACTGTTGGCCGAAGGAGGAGAAGGAGAGGAGGAAGACGTCTACAGAGACGGCAGGGAAAGGAGCAGTGTAGGAGAGTGGAGGTTCGGGTTGGTACTTTAAATGTTGGTACTATGACGGGTAAAGGGAGAGAGATAGCTGATATGATGGAGAGGAGAAAGGTAGATATGTTGTGTGTTCAGGAGACCAAGTGGAAAGGGAGTAAGGCCAGGAGCATTGGAGGTGGGTTCAAACTGTTCTATCATGGTGTGGATGGAAAGAGAAATGGTGTAGGGGTGATTCTGAAGGAAGAGTACAGTAAGAGTGTAGTGGAGGTGAAGAGAGTTTCTGATAGGGTGATGTACGTGAAGCTGGAAGTTGAAGGGATGATGATAAATGTCATCAGTGCCTATGCTCCACAAGTTGGCTGTGAGATGGAGGAGAAGGAAAGATTCTGGAGTGAATTTGATGAAGTGGTAGATGGTGTACCTAGGAAAGAACGATTGGTGATTGGGGCAGACTTTAATGGGCATGTTGGTGAAGGGAACAGAGGTGATGAGGAGGTGATGGGTAGGTATGGCCTTAAGGAGAGGAATGTGGAAGGGCAGATGGTGGTAGATTTTGCTAAAAGGATGGAAATGGCAGTGGTGAATACGTATTTTAAGAAGAAGGAGGATCATAGGGTGACGTATAAGAGTGGAGGAAGGTGCACACAGGTGGACTATGTTCTATGCAGGAGATGCAACCTGAAGGAGATTGGAGACTGTAAGGTGTTGGCAGGGGACAGTGTAGCTAGACAGCATCGGATGGTGGTCTGTAGGATGGTTTTGGAGGCGAAGAAGAAGAGGAGGAGAGTGAGGACTGAAAGAAGAATAAGATGGTGGAAACTGAAGGAGGAAGAGTGTAGTGTGAGGTTCAGGGAAGAGGTCAGACAGAGGCTCGGTGGTGGTGAAGAGGTGTTGGGTGATTGGGAAACTACTGCAGGAGTGATGAGGGAGGCAGCTAGAAAAGTACTTGGTGTGACATCTGGAAATAGAAAGGAAGACAAGGAGACGTGGTGATGGAATGAGGAAGTGCAGGAGAGCATAAGGAGAAAGAGGTTGGCAAAACAGAAGTGGGATAGACAGAGTGATGAGAAAAGTAGGCAGGAGTACAAGGAGATGCGGCAGCAGGTAAAGAGGGATGTGGCGAAAGCCAAGGAGAAGGCATATGAGGAGCTGTATGAGAGGTTGGACACTAAGGAAGGAGAAAAGGATTTATACCGATTGGCCAGGCAGAGGGACCGAGCTGGGAAGGATGTGTTGCAAGTTAGAGCAATAAAGGATGGAGAGGGAAATGTGTTGACTAGTGAGGAGAGTGTGTTGAGAAGGTGGAGGGAATATTTTGAGCAGCTGATGAATGAGGAAAATCAGAGAGAGAGAAGGTTGGATGATGTGGAGTTGGTAAAGCAGGATGTAGATAGGATTAGTAAGGAGGAAGTGAGAGCAGCGATTAAGAGGATGAAGAGTGGAAAGTCGGTTGGACCAGATGACATACCTGTAGAAGCATGGAGATGTTTAGGAGAGCTGGCAGTGGAGTTTTTAACCAGATTGTTTAACAAGATTCTGGAAGGTGGGAGGATGCCTGAGGAATGGAGAAGGAGTGTGCTGGTACCGATCTTTAAGCATAAGGGAGATGTGCAGACCTGCAGTAACTACAGGGGAATTAAGTTGATCAGTCACACCATGAAGTTATGGGATAGAGTAGTGGAAGCCAGGCTGAGAGAAGAGGTGACCATCTGTGAGCAACAGTATGGTTTCATGCCGAGGAAGAGCACCACAGATGCCTTATTTGCTTTGAGGATGTTGATGGAGAAGTATAGAGAAGGACAGAAGGAATTGCATTGTGTATTTGTGGATTTAGAGAAAGCATACGACAGAGTGCCGAGAGAGGAGTTGTGGTACTGTATGAGGAAGTCAGGTGTGTCAGAGAAGTATGTGAGGGTGGTGCAGGACATGTATGAGGACAGTGTGACAGCAGTGAAGTGTGCAGTAGGAACGACAGAGTGGTTCAGGGTGAGGGTTGGACTACATCAAGGATCGGCCCTGAGCCCTTTCCTGTTTGCAGTGGTGATGGACAGGTTGACTGACGAGGTCAGACAGGAGTCTCCATGGACTATGATGTTTGCGGATGATATTGTGATTTGTGGTGAGAGTAGTGAGCAGGTTGAGAAGAGCCTGGAGAGGTGGAGATGTGCGCTGGAGAGAAGGGGAATGAAAGTCAGTAGGAGTAAGACAGAGTACATGTGTGTGAATGAGAGGGAGGGCAGTGGAGTGGTGCGGTTGCAGGGAGAAGAGGTGGAGAAGGTGGAGGAGTTCAGGTACCTGGGGTCAACAGTGCAAAGTAATGGAGAGTGTGTTAGGGAAGTGAAGAAAAGAGTGCAGGCAGGGTGGAGTGGGTGGAGAAGAGTGACAGGAGTGATTTGTGATAGTAGGGTATCTGCAAGAATGAAAGGGAAAGTTTATAGGACTGTGGTGAGACCTGCGATGTTGTATGGATTAGAGACCGTGGCATTGAGTAGAAGACAGGAGGTGGAGCTGGAGGTAGCAGAGCTGAAGATGTTAAGGTTTTCGTTGGGAGTGACGAGGATGGACAAGATTAGAAATGAGTTTATTAGAGGGACAGCACATGTAGGATGTTTTGCTGACAAGGTGAGGGAGGCGAGATTGAGATGGTTTGGACATGTGCAGAGGAGGGACATGAATTATATTGGTAGAAGAATGCTGAGGATGGAGCCACCAGGTAGGAGGAAAAGAGGAAGACCAAGGAGGAGGTTCATGGATGTGGTGAGGGAAGACATGCAGGTAGTTGGTGTGAAAGAGGCAGATGTAGAGGACAGGGTGGTATGGAGACGGATGATCCGCTGTGGCGACCCCTAATGGGAGCAGCCGAAAGAAGAAGAAGAAGAAGAAGAAGTACACTGCTGGACATTAACCAATAATTTGTATCCTAAATTGTTTAACACTTAAGTATGGGGAACACGTATTCACTATTAACTTTGACATTCGCCTCAAACTCTTAATTTACTGCTTATTAGCTTTTAAGGTAGTCGTTGTAGTTAAGTTTAGGTATTAGGTAGGATTATGGGATGCAGAATATGGTCATAAAGAATAAGGAATTAATATGTGCTTTCTAAGTAGCCTACTAATAAACAGCCAATGTGCAGTTGTTTATCATACTAATGTGTTACATATTTTTTTCTATATTTTACTAATTAAATTTTTATGATTGGTCCATATATAATCCTACAAACACTTGTGTATAAATAGATTATACATCATAAAATGTAAAAAAAAAAAAAAAATGCAATAGCAGCCAGGTGTTAAAAGCCACATCTGTTCTCACCTGTAAAGTTTCTTGTGTAACATACTGAATCTGCCCTGACAAACCTAGGCTGTCTGTTTCTTGCTCATTCTTGACAACACATAAAAACACAAAATTAGTGCAATAACGAAAGAGCACCCCATAAAATAAAGATCGTTCCTATCAGCATACTGTAACGTTTCCCCTGTCATCTACCCTCATTCACCAGACTGCATTACCCATAATCATTTGCACCCCGTCATCCACCATGTTTGTTTCCCGTCTTCACCTGTCTGTTCACCCGGACTCTATTTATACTCATCACCACTGTCTTCACTCATTGTCGGTTATCGTCTTTACTACATTGTATGTATGTGTGATTTACCTGCTCCTTATTATTAAAATGATATCTTTAATGGTACTATTTGTCGTCCTCGTCTCTCCGTGTACATACCGTGACACACAGAGTTAAACATGCTGTAAAATCTCAGTTCCCCTTCAGGAACTCGAGCTGCGTCGAAACGCTATGGGAACGCCTCTGCGTGACCGCGCTCTGAACCACGTGTGTAATCTGACCAATAGGCGTTTGGTACGTGACGTCATCAGCAGGCGACGTCGCATAAACAGGAAGCTACAAATGGCTGCGAGATGGACCAGACGCTAGCTTTCTGCTCGTGCAGGTAAGCGCTGTTTCGCTGTGTATTCCTTTCTGATCGAGTGATGGCTGGCAGACAAAATTTCCGGAAGTGTGTTTATCCGTGTCCGCGTTATATTACCGGTGAGGATTCGCATGATCGGTGTGTTGTTTGCCTGGGAGTGGAGCATGCACAATCGGCTCTCGAGGGAGACGATTGCTCGCATTGCAGCTGCATGGCTATGCGCACGCTTCGCTCCCGGAGAGTGCTCTTTGAGAAGAGCTCTCTCCCTCGCAGCTCCGGTCCCGCTCTCGCTGAGGCACAGCGGCGCCGGCGCTCGTGGGGTTCGCAGGCCGATATAGCAGCGGGGCTGGAGTCGGATGCGTCTGCTTCAGCTTCGTCTGCTGAATCGAGCTCCTGCTCGCTCGGAGAAGCAGGCCCGATGGCTGCTTCTTCTCCCGGTACGAGCAGCGCGGCATTACATGTCTCTCCTTCCGAGGAAGGTGAGCTGATGGATGCTAGCGAGCCCGTGGGTTCCTCACAGCCTGTGCTGTATGAGGAGCTCCTCGAGGTCGTGACGCGGGCCGTTGCTAGGCTGGATTTAGCTTGGCCAATGGAGCAGCAGAAGCAGCGCGCACCCAGTAAGCTGGATGAGCGTTTTCTGCAGCCTGTGTCACTTCCTCGGCGCCGGGGCCTGCCGTTTTTCCCCGATCTGCACGCCGAGGTGTCCAGATCCTGGGAATCCCCGTACTCAGCGCGCACTTCTTCTCGCCACTCCTCGCTCTACGCGAACGTGGTTGGGGCTAAGGCGTGCGGCTACGGGGCGATGCCGCGTGTTGAAGAGACGCTAGCCAGCTATCTCTCTCCAAGCGTAGCATCGTCACTGAAGGCTCCGGTATTCCCTACTAAACCGCTACGTGCTACATCGGCTTTAGTAGGGAAGGCTTACGCGGCAGCAGGTCAGGCTGCAGGTTGTCTCCACACCATGGGTGTGTTACAGGCATACCAGGCTGACCTGCTACGTGTTCTGGATGAGGGAATTAGCCCCGGGACCTCTGATGTTAAGGAGTTACGTCACGCTGCCGACTTAACCCTTAGGGCCACGAAGCACACGGCGCGGGCCGTTGGTCGGTCCATGGCGGCCCTGGTGGACACAGAGAGGCATCTGTGGCTCACCTTGTCTGACCTCCCAGACAAGGATCGGGCTGTGCTCTTGAACGCACCGATGGCTCCTCCTGGCCTGTTTGGCGACGCGGTGACGGCGGTCGTGAACAGGTTTCAGGAGTCTAAAAAGCAATCGGCTGCATTTCAGCAGTACCTCCCTCGCCGTTCACGTGGGGCTGGTCGGCGGCAGCCCCAGCCCGGTCCTTCCGGGCACCGCGAAGCCCAGAAACAGGGTGTCGCCACCCGATCTCCGCGGGTGGGGCCTAAAGGTCCGAGGCGTCGCTCTGGGCCCAAGAAGGAGCAAGGTGACCTGAGGGTCACCCTCGCCTCCAACAAACGGGCCGTGGTGCGGAGATCCTGAAGATCTTCGGTCGAGGGGACGGTGTACACCTCACGCTACGGTGCCCGTCCCTCCCCTGCACCACCAGGGGGGGCGGGCCGTTGGCTCTGCCACAGGATGTGCTTCAGAGCACGGCCTCCCTCCAGCGGGCGTCTCCCTCCACTTCCGCCCAGAGTCTCGGTACGGATGGGGGAGACCCGCCGCCTCTCACGAGGTGTCATCAGCTGCAGGGCCCCGCCCCAGCTGCTCTGAGTGGGTCAGAGGCCAGCCCCGAGGGGCTAGTTCCCCTAAGGAACTTTCTGGCGGCATCGGAGGGGCTGCCAGAAGTCTCCCGGTGGGTCCTGCGGACCATAGAGGGCGGTTACGCGATCCAGTTCGCGTCCTCTCCTCCCCGTTTCAACGGGATGTGTCCCACCCTGGTGGGACCCGAGCAGGCTCTGGTCCTGAACTTTCCTGTCTGGGGGCTCCGTGCCATCGCGTGACGCTGACGACGGACGCTTCCCTCACGGGGTGGGGAGCGGTCATGAGTGGCCACTCCGCCCAGGGTCTGTGGAGCGGCCCATGTCTCTCGTGGCACATAAATTGCCTGGAGATGATGGCATTGTTTTTAGGGTTACAGCACTTCCTCCCGGCCCTGAGAGATCGCCATGTGTTGGTCCGGACGGACAATACTGCGGTGGTCTCTTACATCAACCACCAGGGGGGTCTCCGATCTCGCCCCTTGTACAAGCTAGCGCGAGCGGTCCTCTTATGGTCTCAGGACAGGCTCCTGTCTTTGAGGGCCATTTACATCCCGGGTCGGTTGAATGTCAGAGCAGATGCCCTGTCGAGGCAGGGCCCGAGGCCTGGGGAATGGCGACTCCACCCCGAGGTGGTGGAGCTCATATGGCGGAGGTTCTACAGAGCCCAGGTGGATCTTTTTGCGACCCAGGAGACCTCGCACTGTCCCCTCTGGTTCTCTCTCTCTCACCCAGCCCCGTTAGGGCTGGATGCCATGGTGCAGTCGTGGCCGAGGCTACGCCTGTACGCCTTTCCCCCGATCGCTCTGCTCCCTGGAGTTCTGGAGAGAGTTCGCCGGGACGGAGTCCGTCTCCTCCTGGTAGCACCTCGTTGGCCGGGCAAGCCATGGTTTGCGGATCTGGTGTCCCTGCTCGAGGGCCCTCCGTGGGAAATTCCTCCCAGGAGGGATCTCCTGTCACAGGCGGGCGGAACCCTGGTTCACCCCCGCCCAGAGTTGTGGAGGCTGTGGCTGTGGCCCCTGAGGGGGCACAGTTCGTAGCGGCTGGTCTCTCTACCGAGGTGGTTGGCACCCTTCTCCATTCCTGAGCTCCCTCCACGAGGAGGTCGTACGCTGCACGGTGGCGACTGTTCACGTCATGGTGTGGGCACCATGACTTGGACCCAGTTAACTGCCCAGTCGGTTCAGTTCTGGAGTTTTTGCAGGAACAGTTTGCCACTGGGTTGTCCCCTTCGACCCTGAAGGTTTACGTGTCTGCCATCGCGGCTTATGGCACCCCGCCTGCTGGGCAGTCGCTGGGTAGGCACCCACTGGTGACACGTTTCCTCCGCGGCACCCGGAGGCTGAGGCCCGGGACACGACCCAGAGTGCCTGTCTGGGATCTGGCTGTTGTGCTGGCGGCTCTGTCTGAGCCCCCCTTCGAGCCGTTAGCCGATGTGGCCCTTAGGTTTCTGTCGATCAAGACCACCTTCCTCTTGGCGGTTTCCTCCCTGAAGAGGATCGGGGATCTGCAAGCTCTGTCCATGGCCCCGTCTCGCCTGGAGTTTGCCCCTGGCATGACCAGGGCGTTTTTCTACCCGAAACCTGGGTACGTGCCTAAGGTGCCTTCGGCTCCCTCACGTCCTGTCGTGTTGCAGGCATTCTGCCCTCCTCCGTATACAGCCCCCGAACAGGAGCGACAGCACCGGCTGTGTCCAGTGCGAGCACTGGACACTTACCTCCGCAGGACGAGTCCGTGGAGGAGGTCGGAGCAGCTGCTTGTCTGCTATGGCCCGAACAAGAAAGGTTTCCCGGCCAATAAGCAGACTTTGAGCAGATGGGTAGTGGATGCGATTGTGTCGGCTCACGAGTCCTCTGGCCTCCCCGCACCGCTCGGGGTCCGAGCTCACTCCACCCGGAGTGTGGCGGCCTCTACGGCCTGGTCCGCTGGAGTGTGCCTCCGGGACATCTGTGACGCTGCGGGTTGGTCCACCCCGCTGACCTTCGTCAGGTTCTATGACCTTGACCTCAGAGCCACCCCGGGCTCCTCTGTCCTACTTGCTGGTGCCGAGGCCCTCACTCTCTAGGCAGGGTCTGGTCAGTGTGGCGTGATTGGACACTCATTCCCATAGCGTTTCGACGCAGCTCGAGTTCCTGAAGGGGAACGTCTATAGGTTACGACCGTAACCCTAGTTCCCCGAGGGAACGAGACGCTGCGTCTCCGTGCCACACTCCCTGCATCCCTGCGGCGCTTACCTTCTCTCGCAGTATCTAGCATCTGGTCCATCTCGCAGCCATTTGTAGCTTCCTGTTTACGCGACGTCGCCCGCTGATGACGTCACGTACCAAACGCCTATTGGTCAGATTACACACGTGGTTCAGAGCGCGGTCACGCAGAGGCATTCCCATAGCGTTTCGACGCAACGACTCGTTTCCTCGGGGAACTCGGGTTACGGTCGTAACCTAGAGACGTTCAACATTATCTTTATTCTTATTTGAAGGGTTTTGATAACACACTTGTTAAAACAAAAGACGTTATAAAATAGTTTAAGGAAAATACACAGAAAAAAGTGAACGTTTGTCCAAGCAGCTATTTTTCCTTATAATCCTTTAAAACCTTTAAAACTTGCTAATTATTCAACAAGAGCAACAGGCAGAGTTACTAAATATTGTGCAACACAATTCGGATACCATATGCCAACTTACACTGCTTGACTTTTTTGTAAAAAAGGAGTGAAGCGGTTTTTGCCGCTTTGAGCTCATCGCAACCGAATGTTGGATCACGCGCGGGACCGCGGATGCGACTCGAGCTACAGTACTAGGGCGCGTGACAAGTGAGTGACTGATTGCCATGGATACGTGAACGTCATGTATAGACTATCTTGTCTCTTTGAATTTTAAATCACTCTGCATTTATATACATTGCTCCATTAAAACCTCAACATGTCGTGAACACAACTCTCCACTAAAAAAGTGAGGGGGACGAATTTACTTTTTATAAAAAGAGCGGGGGACATGTCCCCCGTGTAATCTATGCCGCTGATTCTCACACTCCCTATGCTCTATGCTCACATTCACTGCCAGCATGTACTCAGAGAAAGAATTTCTTATTACTAATATTTCTGACATGAATTATACCCCACTAATATCTACATCAGTATCAAATGAAAGGCTGGAGTCAATCACATCAAGGTATTTAGGACGAGTGTTTCACAATTTACATCTACAAACTGAAAACAGTCATATAATACTTAAGTTAACAGCCCTCTTCTGGCTTCATTCCAAATCCATTGTATTATTAGTGGTATCAAAAGTTACACTCGGGTCAAGAAACACAAATCCGGATCAGAGACCAATAGTTGATCATTTACATTTATAACCAGGGGTGTCTCTGTGCTTTAACAAGGTTTAAATCTTGACTGATACATTTCAGGAATCTTATTTCTATGTCAGTTTGTGCACAATATTTTTATAGGATGTTTGTGATAAAAGACAGGTTTAATACTGGCCTAAGTTGGACTGAGAGGGATCAAGGGCAGGCTTTTTTTATACAGCGTTGAATAGTTTAAAACATTTTTGGTGTATAACCAATCCTAATCGTGAACATGTGAAGAAACAAGGGCTCTTGTACACAAGTACTCTTATCCATACAAGTAGTCTTAATTGAAACAGCTATATTGTTATCTTCAAGCTTGCCAAATTGTCTGGCTTAAATTAACTGTCTGACATAATATTTAATATAGCCCACTAAGTGATGATTATTAAAAAAGACAAGTTTTTTTTCCTAACCATAGAGATCAATTATAATCCAGACCATTTGGTTGGCTTACTTTTATAGGCATATGTGAGTAAGTGCAGTTTTTTTATGATTAACCATGTCTTTATGTCTTAAGGCTTCAGATGAACATACAGAGCCCACCAGCGATGAGCACATGGTTCAAGTGTGTCATGAGACTGCTGGGCAGGAATGCACTGCTCCCACTGATCAAAGGATGCAAGATGGTGAAGAAACACAAGTTGTGAAAGAACAAGTTGATACTACAGACTTCTCAGTGATAGCAACAGCCTCCATGCCACATTTCAACAGTTCAGACTTAGAAAGCTGCAATAGTTGTTCTGAAGCTCAAATTACATCAGTCAACCAAGCAACTCTACTGGTACCCAAAAAGTGTGTGCACAAGAATGGTATTAGATTGAATGAGAAAATACCAGAATGTAATCTCAATATAGGAAGTAAAAACAAGCTGGATATGGCAATAGCAGAGTCGAGAGATTCCTCAAAGAATTCAGAAACAGATACTGTTGGTGTTACCGAAAGTCCACAATGCAATGCCATTTCTGAAAATAAATCAACCCCAGTACTTGACACCAGTCATGGGGAATCTTTTATAATGCAGAGTAATACTACACAAAATAAAAATTCTGTTCTGGTTCTTAATAGGATTATGGAAAATGTGCAAGAGTCTTCAGCAGGCTCTGATAGACATAATACTAATAAATTAGAAACCATCATCGGAAATAAGGGTAATAAATTTTACAGTTCAAAAAAAATTACACAGAAGCATGATGAAAATAGAGAAAAAAAGATGGTTAATGAAACTGAGCAGAGAGGTGATAGCAAAGGAGGAAGCACAAAATTTATATCTGAGCAAGATATAGAAATTTGTAAATATAAAAAGGAAGCAGAAATTGAGGGACTAGAGAGTTTAAAAGCAGTAGAAAAAACAAAGTTTTATACTAAAGTACAACCAGAAAGGCACACAGTTGACCTTAGGGACCAATCTCTTGTCTCTCCAATCATAATACTTCCTGATACACGTGAAACAGTAATAAAAAATGTGGCAAAGATGAGAACTGTGCCATGTACTCAAGAAATCAAGGTTATAGTCCCAGAAAAAGTCAAACATGAGGAACCGTTCAGTGTGCCTAAAATAGATGAACTGTTAACAGAACCTCATAGAGTTACCTATTCACTGGTTCATGAGGATGCAAGTATGCATAGAGATGATGAACCTTTTTTTCTGGAGCCAACAGGCATTGCCTCAAGGGCTTCAAACAAAAATATTGAAGATGATAAAGTGACGATAAATGTAGAGCCTGTAGATGTTGCGCCTCCTCAGCAGGAGTGGTTTCCATTTGACCAGAGAACACAAGTTAAACCAGATAATTTAGAGGCTCAAATGGTTGATAATGAAGAACCAACTAGGGTCAGTGTTGGTTGGAGGAGAGGAAATGACAGCACTAATATCCCTATAATCAGCATAGCATGTGCCGATGATATTATACCTGCCCAAGAAGAGGAGAAAGAATTTGTAAAATGTGTCATTAATGATACAGTTCATCCAGACAGTGCCGCTCATAAAATGCATGCCTATTCATCTTCATTAATTCTTACAACAGATGTAGAAAGTAGTACAGAAAACAGTATGAAAAAAGAAATAGTACCAGAGTCTTTGGCTATTATATTTAGAGAGGTGGTGGGTCATTCTGACAGTGAAGGAACTAAGAAAGATACCTTAGTGGAGACTAAACTGAACTCTGATGTCTCTTTGGCATTGTCACCAAAAGCACAAAATGCCACTGCCTATGACACAGACAATCTAAACAAAGAATCAAAAGTGGAACCTGATGCTGACAGGTTCCAAAAGGATAAACCTGCTATGGAGAAACTTGGTTTAACAACTCCTGTTGGACCAACACTTCCCCCACTAAGCCCAGCCAGTTTGCATAGACTTATGGCAAAAAATAACCCTAACTTGGAAAGCCAGGGTTCTACTGTTTCCATATTAGGGAATGGAAGTCAGAGGAAAGGAGAAGAGAGTGGAGGCAGCACCCCCACATCCACTCTATCCTGTGAGAGCAGCCCCAAGATGAAACGTAGAGACAGCCTTACTCTTATCCCCTCTGCCACCCCAGAGGAACTGGCATCTGGAGCACGCAGAAAAATCTACCTTGCCAAAACAAAGTCTGAAGATGAAGGCTCAGATACCCAAAGCAAAAAAGATGGCCCATACTTGTCACCCAGCCAGGCACGAAGGGCTGCTTTTTTGCAACTTCAAAGTGGGCAACAAGCACAGCAGATGGAAAAACGTTCACCTTTGTTAGGTCGCCGTAAAACCATGCTGGAGTTGCACAAACCTAAAGAGGAGCCTTCAGAGGAGATCAACATGTCAAACACAGAGAGCAAACCTTCAGAAAAAGAAAGGCTAGACCCCTACAAAGGTAAATTTATTTAGCTTTATAACAGAGCAAAGACAATATCTCAGATTTTAAGTCATTATTAAGTCAAGGGCTGCAACCTATTGAAGTTTCTTACCAGAAATAACTTCAAATAAGAGAGGCTGTAAGGGAATAACTTCATGTTGGCTAAATTTTTTATTTTACCAGAAAATAACTTCTTGCTAATGTTTACATTACATTATATGTACATTATATGTACAGTAACTATAAACAGTTAACAATATACAAAAATACAATGTATTGTTTATAAATAATTATTTTTCATTAATTTATAATTAATTGTAGTCACTGTGTTATGTTGCTCCAGTGTCTAGGGCCTAGGGGTAACAACAATAACAATTTAATTCTTGCAATTTGTTTGAACCAAAAATGTTAAATATAAATAGGACATTGTTTTTGCTTTTAAAGAAAAAAAATAAACTGACTGAAAAACAGAACACCACCACAACGGGGAAAACAAAAGAAAAACCTTCAAGGGTGACTGTGAAACTAGACTCACAGGGGCAGGAGAGCATGGACAGTGCAAAAGAAACAAACATAAGAAAGAGAGAGGTTACTCTAGGAGGTATATTACAAAATAAGCTAACCTTACTAACAAACAAACAAAAAAATACATTAGTCTAACTTCACAAAAATAGCAGCATCTGGCCTTTAACCTATGTTGTCTAGACAAAAACAAGACCTACATGGTGTAATGTAGGTGTGTGCACTGTTCTCAAGCCAAGTAGGATAGTACATGGCTAACAAATAGTGATTGGTAATCAGGGCCAGCAAGACCTTCTCTGCTGGCCTAAATACTATGAGAATCAGTGATTTATGTTTCAATATATTTTTGTCCATGAATATGTGTTAAATTATTTCTAATAAACTATCTTCTTAATTCCATAGCTTTTGTCTCAGATGCACTGCTTTTAGTAGTGCTTTTAGTTTAGGTTAGGGTATCCAATCAGATTTTACCTATTAAATCACATGTTGCCGGGATCAAATGAATCCACTGTGAGACTTTACAATCAGCACTGCAGGTGCATATATCTTAAGGTACATGTTGCTTGAAACTGTTGCTTAAACCAATCAGATTACAAGTTGGCCAGTCAATCCAGTATTGTACAATAACTTCTGCATTTCACGTCCTTTGATTGGATGGTCAGAGAGCGCACTAGACAGAGCTTGCAAACTACATCTGTAGCAAAGTGCACAAGCTCAAATATATTTGTGTGGGTATAATAGCTGTTTTTTCATTCCACAATGGCTGACAGAAGAGAAGAAATGTAGTTGGTCGCAGATACACTTACAAGCACATTTACAAGACAGGCTTTTCAAGAAAAACTGGACATCATGAGGAAAGGTCAGCTAAAACAGTTCGAAACAGTTGTTAATTTCGAATCTCCAAAAAAAATGCAACGAATGGAAAAAATGCACAAAAGCACAAAAAATATAAATATTTTATTAAAGTTTAATATCAATGCTTCTGGTAGAGATGATGTATGTGGGTGGCGCATTTGTGGCTGCAGTAAAAGGAAACTTGTTGGGCTGTGTTAATTGGGTTTCTTGCTTCAGTAATGGCATTCATTCTCACTGTATGAGATACTTGTCTGTAATGCAGTGCTCTGTTATACTGCATTTCTGTGTAATATAGATTTTTCTGCAGTGTGCACAATTATTAGACAAGTGAGTATTTTGACCTAATCATAATTTTTATGCGTATTTTCCATCTCAAAGCTGGATAAACTTGAATAAGGGAGGGTGTGGCCTAAAGAGATCAACGCCCTATATCATGGTGTGCCTAATTATTAGCAAAATGGGCCAAAAGAGAGATTTAACTGACTGTGAAAAGTCAAACATTTTCTGTGAGAGGGATGCACTACTCTTGAAAAGATATTGGGGCGTGAGCCATCAAATGTTTTGTTGCAAATAGTCAAAACGGTTGCAAGAAACTTGAGAAAAAAAATATGCAAATTAACTGATTTGAGAAGAATCAAACGTGAAGCTACCAGGAACCCATTGTCCTCTAGTGCTGTCATATTCCAGAACTACAACCTACCTGGAGTACCCATAAGGTGATCAGTGCTCAGAGACATGTCCAAGATGAGGAAGGCTGAAACCCGACCACCACAGAATAAAACACATAAATTCAAACTACAAGACTGGGCCTAAACGTCTATTGACTGATGATGTGAGAATCACACTTGACGGGCTAGAAGGATGGGCACGTGGCTGAATTAGTAACTGGCACAGAGCTCCACTTCAAAGCTGACACCAGCAAGGTAGAGGTGGGGTACCGGTATGGGCTGGCAATATTAAAGATGAGCTAGTTGGACTTTTTCTGGTTGAAGATGGACTTAAAATCAACATCCAAATCTACTGCCAGTCTTTAAAAGACATTTTCTTTAACTGTGGTACAGGAAAAAGTCTGCATCTTTCAAGAAGATCATTATATCATGATTATGCAGGACAATGTTTCATCACATGTGTTGAAGTACTCCACTGCATGCTTAGTTTGTAAAGGCCTTAAAGATGAAAGAGTAATTACATGGCTCCCTTCCTCACCTGACCTTAACCCTATTGAGAACTTGTGGGCCCTTCTTAAAAGTAAATTTTATGGTGAAGTAAAAAACAGTGCACCTCCCTGAACAGTGTCTGGGAGGCTGTGGTTGAAGAAACTGACAGACTCCATGAATCTTAGTATGATTGTTATTGAAATGAAGGTTGGCTATACTGGTCACTATTTATTTATTTATTTTTTGGAATGTCAGAAATGTTTATTTGTAAATTTTGAGTTGTTTGTTTATTATTATCACTTTAACAGATGAGAATTAGACAATTTTGACATTCATTTAGTTGCATAATAATTATGCACACCAATATGTGCACAATAATTGTGCACACATAGATATTCTCCTAAGAAAGCCAAAGTCTGACTTTTATTTTTTTAGATATTTAGGTTTGAGTTGTATTAACATTTTGGATTGACCGAGAACACTGTAGTTGTTTAATAATTAAATTAATTCTCAAAAATACAACTTGCTTAATAATTGTGCACACAGTGTATAGCCATGGCAACATAATGATGGTATTAAGAGATGGAGATTTTTTCACATAATTATTTCTTAATTATACAACTCATCATACTTAATTCTGACCAGACTGACTAAACTTGCATGTTATGACATACTTAAATTGACTAAGATTAAAATCTAAGGATTAATAGAGGGAAGTGGATACTCTAGATAGTGTTTATCTTTACCCAGTTTTCCTCTAATTTCAGCTCCTCAGGTAATCCGCAAGATCAGAGGAGAACCTTTCTCTGATGCCCTGGGCCACTTAAAGCTGTGGTGTCAATTTTTTAATGTGCTTAGTGACTCCACAATCAAATGGTTCAAAGATGATGTAGAGATTGCAGAAATAAAAAGAAGGTAACTTGTTTTTCTTCCTATCTAATCTGATTACACATATGTTCCCTGTTTAAGTAAAGTTTAGGTGTTTGATTAAAGAATCATTTTAATGTTACATTATTAATATTAAATGCAGTAAAGACTGATATATTTTAAGTTTATAAATGCCAAAAGATTAAAAAAATTTACACTTTTTTGTGACATGTTTCTCAGCGCAGGAGATGAGAATCAAGTGGCACTGGCCATTGTTCAGGCATCCAGCAGAGACTGTGGAGTCTATAGCTGCACAATCAAGAATGAATATGGCACTGACACAACTGACTACTTACTCAGCTCAGACAGTAAATTTGCATTTGGTATTTAATTCATCAGAAAAATTAAAACCAAACTGGAAAAACATTCATAAATCTACACTCTCTCCTTACTATTTCACAGTACTGGCTGAGTTCTTTTTACGGGATGACTCAGAAGGTAGGGGTATTTTTAAGTAGACATACAATAACAATTTAATGTTTTAGCAGTATAGCTCATCTACTGGTCTTGTTCTGCAATCTCCTTAGTGGGAGAAGAGATTGAGATGACACCCTTGCTGTTTACAAAAGGCCTGGTGGACCCTGGCTACTGGGGTAACAAGTTTTTTGGTCGCATTATGATTGAGGAGCTGCAAATTGGGGAAGGATGTGCACACAAAAACAGCAGAGCCAAGGTCATCTATGGTTTGGATCCTGTTTTTGAGTCAGGAAGCACCTGCATTGTCAAAGTGAGAAACCACATTGTATATGGGACCAATGAAGAAAACTGCTTGGCAGAGATAAATTTAGAGATCACTAGACAGGTAATTATATCAATTTCATTGAATGCATTATTAAGTCTAAAGAGCATTTATAATATGTCAGGTAATTCAAGTATACCTTTTATTGATCAAAATGATTATTTAATCAATATTAATTATTTATGAGCTAATGTACTTATAACCACATACATGTTTTAAAAAAGTACTAATATATCAACTAGCTAAGAAATATAATAAAACCTTTGATTATTTCTGCTTCCTTAGGAATGTAAAATCCATAACACAGTCCGGGAATACTGCAAAATCTTTGCTGCTGAGACGAGAGTGATCGATCAGTTTGGTTTTGCATTAGAGTAAGTCCCTTTCTCTCTGTCTTTTCACAGTATTAAATACAACCACAATTCAAAAAAAGTTGGGACGATATGCAAAATGAAAAAGAAATCCCAGAATGCAATGATTTTCAAATCTCATAAATTCATATTCTATTCACAATAAAAAATATATATATATACAGTATCTCACAAAAGCGAGTACACTCCTCACATTTCAGCACCCATTTTATTATATCTTCTCAGGGAACAGTACTATAGAAATAAAACTTTATATTTCAGAGTAGTCAATGTGCAGCTTGTATAGCAGTATTGATTTACTGTCCTCAACATTCAGCCATAATTTAAAAAAAAGCTGGCAACAAAATTGGGTACACCCTAAGTCAGGGGTGGCCAACCAGTCAGAGACCGAGAGCCACATTTTTTACTGTGTTACCGCAAAGAGCCACATCATACACATGGGCACACATGAACATCACCCATTCCTTCCTCTCTCACACACACGTGCACACACACACACACACACACACACACACACACACACACACACCCCTCTGCTCAGCCAGATTTATTGTAAATGTCACACACCAACATAATGACAGAAATTGACTCCTACAGTTCTAAGACCACAGGACAGTCATTTTCAACAATGAACATTGTATGCACTGTCTCACACACACAAACTTTCAGTTCAACCAAGTCCACAAACAAAAATATAATAATTTACAATAGCGTTTTTCTTTTACTATGCATGTTACTTAGTGGGACTTTTGTCATTCCTTGCCTTGAACAATCCCCTTCAAATCTGGCTCGTATTCCGTTGTTGCCACTCGAAGCAATTCTTTCACATGGGTGTCAGTCAGAACAGATCGATGCTTTGATTTCACGTGTTTCAGGGTAGAAAACACAGACTTTGTTTGTGGGTTTTTTTTTATGTGCGTGTTCACTTCGCTTGAGTTCAATACGGTATTTTCGTCAAATGCGCATGTGCGTGAGATGAATATACCGCAAAGTTTCCCAGTAGGGGCAAGATCATTTAAGTCTTAAAAATACCGTATTGAACTCAAGCGAAGCGAACACGCACATTAAAAAAACACAAACACAAACTTCGATATGAACGTAAGAGCCGCATGAAACCAGCCAAAGAGCCGCATGCGGCTCGCGAGCCTCGGGTTGGCCACCCCTGCCCTAAGTGATAACACCTGTACGTTGTTTAACCATGCAAAGCATGTCTTATTCATCATGTTCATGTTTTTGTCTGCTTGGCAGAATTTGTGTATCTAGTATTAGAGCAGTACAATTCTCTCATACTGAACACTGGATGGCACCTCATGGTAAAGAAGTCTCTGAGGATTTGAGTTTTAGAATTGTTGCTCTCCACAAAGATGCCTAGGATATAAAATGATCGGTAAGACCCTTAAACTAAGTTACAGTGCAGCGGGCCAGGGCCATACAGAGGTTTTCCAGGTGGGTTCCACTCAGAACAGGCTTCTCCAAGGTCAATCAAAGAAGTTGAATCCTTGAGCTGTGTGGTCAGGTTCAGAAGCTGAACCCAAAAAACATGTGTGCTGCTAACATTGTTTAGAGGTTGCAGAAGGAGAAAGTCCGCTTGTCAGTGCTCAGACCATACGCTGCACAGTGCAACAAGTGGGTTTGCATTGCCGTCATCCCTGAATGAAGCATCTTCTAAAGCTGGCTCACAAGAAAGCTCACAAATGTTTCGGGTTTCCTGAAAAAGCGGGAATTAGATGCTGGGTTTCATAGCACTATGGGAACATTCTTTGTTCAACTGGTTGTGAAGCATGTGTCAAACACGCTAAGAATTTGGTTAAAATAATCTTGGCAGGTGATGTGCAATAGCACCTGTGAGGCTATAAATAGATGCGACACTGTCTGAAGAGACGTCCGAACACGCCCACAGTGTGGCAGTGAGGTGTAGAATCTCAGTCCTGCTTTTTCATAGTACATAGTAACACTCATATAACCCATCCTGATAGAGACATTCGCTATCAAAAGCTACACTCAATAAAACTTTCTTTCGGCTTCTCCCATTAGGGGTCGCCACAGCGGATCATCCGTATTCATGATCCGTATGTTCGATTTGGCACGTTTTTACGTTGGATGCCCTTCCTAACGCAACCCTCCCCATTTATCCGGGCTTGGGACCGGCACTAAGAGTGCACTGGCTTGTGCAACCCTAATGGCTGGGGTTGGTTCCCTGACCAGGGATCGAACCCGGGCCACAGCGGTGAGAGCGCCGCATCCTAACCACTACATTCAATGTGCTTTTAAAAATTAACATTTTCTCAAAGCAGCTGTCAGGGATCCACCTGCCACGCCCCCCTTTGGTGGCTCTCTATGCCTCCGCTCTCCCTAGAGCTCCAGGTTTAACCACGCACACCTGGGGCTCATCATCACTGGGGCTATATGTGTTGGACTTTACATGCTGCATGTTTCCGTGTTTCAGACAGGACTCTATACGTCCGTTCCATTCGGACTTCACAATCCCGTACTGGCTGCGCTTCTCCTCCCCGTGCATCTCGGATCAGCTACGCTTCTCCTCAAGCGTACCTCGGACTTACTCAGCCGAAGGGCTGCCGTGTGCGTGTGTGAGTGTGTGTGCGTGTGTGTGTGTGCGCGTGTGTGTGTGTGCCTGTGTGTATCTCTCTCCCTCACTCTGGTCAATAAAACCCGAGCGAGCTGTACTCCGGCTTCCGCCTCCCGTTTCACTCGCACCCTGACAGAATAACGAACCTCCTGAAAAGGATAATATAAAAAAAAAAAAAAAAAAAGGAAAGAAAGAAAGAGAAGACAGGGATATGATCGGGTTGCTGCCGTGGTCCCGGCGCGATCCAAACCTCGGTTGGAGGGTTCGCTGTGCCACGATAATGCAATGGCCAAGCTCCGCCTCGGGAAACACCCGGAAGCACGCTGCCGAGTCATCCTCGCCGGCTCAGGAACGTGCAAGCGCGGCCGCGCCACGCCCCCCGGCGAGTCTTATGGAATTCCCGGCTCGCTTTTCCGGCGAATTGGCAGAGTGGAGCGGTTTTATATGGAGCGTGGGCGAATATATACGTTTCCATCCCTCCTCATACACCACCGAAGCAGCTAAAATCGCGCTCCATATCTCTCTCTTGTCTGGGGACTCTCTCTCTCTCGCCAGTAAGATGTGGAGCGCATTCAGAGGGGATTTCCGCTCGTGCGCTCATTTCATCGGATTCTCACGGGAATGTTCGGGATAAATCCAGTGGATCTGCTGTACAGCCCCTTCGAATCTGGGCGGGCTCCGCCCCAGGGTTTCCAGGAGAGCTCCTTTCCGCTCCTGGGCTCCTCAGAGTGTTCGACTCTCCGCCCCAGGACCTCCATGAGAGCTCAGCTCCGCTCCTGGACCTCCATGAGAGCTCAGCTCCGCTTCTGGACCTCCATGAGAGCTCAGCTCCGCTCCAGGACCTCCAGGAGAGCTCAGCTCCGCTCCAGGACCTCCAGGAGAGCTCAGCTCCGCTCCAGGACCTCCAGGAGAGCTCAGCCCCGCTCCAGGTCTCCACCGAGAGCTCCTCTCAGCTCCAGCATGTCTCCGGGAGCTCCTCTCAGCTCCAGCATGTCTCCGGGAACTCCTCTCAGCTCCAGCATGTCTCCGAGAGCTCCTCTCAGCTCCAGCATGTCTCGGGGAGCTCCTCTCAGCTCCAGCATGTCTCCGAGAGCTCCTCTCAGCTCCAGCATGTCTCCGAGAGCTCCTCTCAGCTCCAAGGTCTCCAGGCGAGCTCAGTTCCGCTCCAAGGCATTCAGGCGAGCTCAGTTCTGCTCCAGGACCTCCAGAACAGCTCCGTTCCGCCCCGGAGCTCCCCAGAACACTCAGCTCAGCCCCAAGGCCGCAAAAGGGACATCGTACCGCCGCCTGGCCGCAAAAGGGACGTCGTACTACCGGCTGGCCGCAAAAAGGACGTCGTACCACCTCCTGGCCGCAAAAGGAATGTCGTGCCGCCGCCTGTCCGCAAAAGGGACGTCGAACAGCCACCTGGTCGCAAGAGGGTCGTCGCACCACCGCCTGGCCGCAAGAAGGAGGTCATATCGCCTCCGACCGCCTATGAAGGTGGCATGGTAACCCACGACTCCTTGGACAGCCCCAGGTCGCTCCCAGAGCCATCCGGCAGTGATGTCTCCGAGAGCGCCTCTCCGCTCGAGTCTCCGAGAGAGCCTCTCCGCTCCACAGAGTCTCCGAGAGCTCTTCTCTACTCCACAGAGTCTCTGAGAGCTCCTCTCCGCTCCACAGAGTCTCCGAGAGCTCCTCTCCGCTCCTGCATGTCTTGCCTCCGAGCTCCTCCGATGGCGATGTCTCGCCCCCGAGCTCCTCCGTCTGCGACGTCTCGCCCCCGGGCTCCTCCGTCGGCGACGTCTCGCCCCCGGGCTCCTCCGTCGGCGACGTCTCGCCCCCGGGCTGCTCCGTTGGCGACGTCTCGCCCCCGGGCTCCTCCGAAGATGGCGTATCGCCTAAGAGCTCCTCCGAAGGTGGCGTCTCGCCTAAGAGCTCCTCCAACGAAGATGTCTCAGCCCCAAGTCTCCCCATCTGAAGACAAAGTCACGCCTCAGCGTTTCGCTCCAGGCGACGTTTCGCCTCTGGGTTCCTCTCCGGCCGACATAACGCCTCCGTGTCCCTTTCCAGGTCCCTCGGAGGATGACAAAGCACTCCCAAGTTCCTCTGAAGGCGTCGTCACGGCTCACAGCCCCGGCGAAGGTGTCACTGCGTTCCACATCTCCGCCGTGAGCGTCACTCGGCCTCTGGACACCACCGAGGACGCTTTTCGGCTCCCGGTCTACACCAAGTGCATCACTCATCCCCCGATCTCCGCTATGGACATAGCTCCGCTCCTGACCTCCGTGGCTGGCACCCCTTCGGTCCAGGCCTCCGCCAAAGCCATCACTCCGTTCCGGGTCTCCGAGGTGGACATCGTTACGCTCCAGACCTCCCCGGTGAGCGTCAACCCGGCCCTGGTTGCCGCCGAGGGCGTCACTCGGTCTCAGGTCTCTGCCGTGGAGGTCGCTCAGCCTCTGGACTCCGCTGCAGGCGCCGCTTGGTCCCTGTCCTATGCCGGAGCTGTCTCCCTGCCTCCGGCATCCGCTGCAGACGTCCCTCCGTCCCCGGTCTCCGCTACAGGCAGCTCTCTGTCCCTGGTCGCCGCTGGAGCCGTTTCTCCGTCTCCGGCCTTCTCCCTGTCTCAGGTCTTAGCCCTGCCTCCGGTCTTCGCTGTTGCTTCCGCCCCATTCCTGGCCTCCACGATGAGCTGCGCGCTGTTCCGAACCTCCGCTGAGGGCATGGGTTTGAACCGTGTCTTCAGGATGGGCACCGTCCGGTTCCGGCTCTCCACCGGGGTTGTCGCTCCGCCTTGGGTCCTCCCTGGCCTTCCCCGGTTCCGCGACGTTTCTGACCAGGCCCCTTTTGACCCTGGACGGACACCGGGGTCCTCCTCCGAGTGCCCTGGCCCTCCGGGCATCGGTGGGTTTGGGGCGTCACGTGCCGCCCCCTCTGGGGGGGGGGGGGTAATGTCAGGGATCCACCTGCCACGCCCCCCTTTGGTGGCTCTCTATGCCTCCGCTCTCCCTAGAGCTCCAGGTTTAACCACGCACACCTGGGGCTCATCATCAATCATGCCTCCACTCTCTCTGGAGCTCCAGGCTCAACGATGCACACCTGAAGCTCATCATCACTCCACCCCGCTCCTACATAAACCCCTCACTCACATTCACTCGCCGTTCGTTATTATATGTGTTGGACTTTACGTGCTGCATGTTTCCGTGTTTCAGACAGGACTCTATACGGCCGTTCCATTCGGACTTCACAATCCCGTACCGGCTGCGCTTCCCCTCCCCGTGCATCTCGGAACAGCTACGCTTCTCCTCAAGCGCACCTCGGACTTACTCAGCCGAAGGGCTGCCGTGTGCGCGTGTGTGTGTGTGCCTGTGTGTATCTCTCTCCCTCACTCTGGTCAATAAAACCCGAGCGAGCTGTACTCCGGCTTCCGCCTCCCGTTTCACTCGCACCCTGACAGCACCTTTACACATACAATGCATGATAAAGAATGAATAAGATGTTCTATATAAGTGTAAATTTGTCCCTAATGAGCCGGTGGTGACTGTGGCAAGGAAATACTCCATAATGGCATAAGGGAGAAACCTTGAGAGGAACCAGACTTGAGGGGGAATCCATCCTCATCTGGGTGGCACCGAATGTCCATTTATTACAGCTAAACGATGTTGAAGTGTGCAGTGATGGTGATCAGATGCAAACTGTAGTCCTGTGTTGCAGACTGTTAACATTAACTACAGTCCAAATCCATCCTTAAAGCTATTGTCTTACTCCGTAATTTGATGAATCCCCAGGCTATTGATAAGAAACCATTCCCAGCTGCACAGAATGGCCTCCAATAGTAGAGAACACCATCCAGAGGCAGGCCAGGACAAAGCGGGCAGATCCATGGAGAGGGGGACAGGAACAGTGGTCACTGGTGCCTCAGGTGCCTCATGTTTAACTCAAAAGAAAATGTAGAGGGGTGACAGGGAGAGAAATATATGGATTATTCTTTTTTTTATTATTCTATTCTTCTTCTTCTTTTTCTTTCAGCTTCTCCCATTAGGGGTCGCCACAGCGGATCATCTGTCTCCATACCCCCCCTGTCCTCTACATCTGCCTCTTTCAACCCAACTACCTGCATGTCATCCATAAACCTCCTCTTTGGTCTTCCTCTTTTCCTCCTTCCTGGGGGCTCCATTCTCAGCATTCTTCAACCGATATTCCCCATGTCCCTCCTGTGAACATGTCCAAACCATCTCAATCTCACCTCCCTCGCTTTGTCTCCAAAACGTCCTACATGCGCTGTCCCTCTAATAAACTCATTTCTAATCCTGTCCATCCTCGTCACTCCCAAAGTAAACTTCAACATCTTCAGCTCTGCTCCCTCCAGCTCCACTTCCTGTCTTTTACTCAATGCCACTGTCTCTAAACCATGCAACATCGCAGGTCTCACCACAGTCTTATAAACTTTCCCTTTCACTCTTGCAGATACTCTACTATCACAAATCACTCCTGCCACTCTTCTCCACCCACTCCACCCTGCATGCACTCTTTTCTTCAGTTCTCTAATACACTCTTCATTACTTTGCACTTTTGACCCCAGGTACCTGAACTCCTCCACCTTCTCCACCTCTTCTCCCTGCAACTGCACCACTCCACTGCCCTCCCTCTCATTCACACACATGTACTCTGTCTTACTCCTACTTACTGTCATTCCCCTTCTCTCAAGCACGTACCTCCACCTCTCCAGGCTCTTCTCAACCTGCTCCCTACTCCCACCACAAATAACAATATCATCCGCAAACATCATAGTCCACTGAGACTCCTGTCTGACCTCGTCCGTCAACCTGTCCATCACCACTGCAAACAGGAAAGGGCTCAGAGCCGATCCTTGATGCAGTCCAACCTCCACCTTGAACCAGTCTGTCGTTCCTACTGCACACTTCACTGCCGTCACACTGTCCCCATACATGTCCTGCACCACCCTCACATACTTCTCTGACACACCTGACTTCCTCATACAATACCACAACTCCTATCTTGGCACCCTGTCGAACGCTTTCTCTAAATCCACAAACACACAATGCAACTCCTTCTGACCTTCTCTATACTTCTTCATCAACATTCTTAAAGCAAATAATGCATCTGTGGTGCTCTTCCTCGGCATAAAACCATACTGTTGCTCACAGATGGTCACCTCTTCTCTCAGCCTGGCTTCCACTACTCCCATAACTTCATGGTGTGAATGATCAACTTAATTGCCCTGTAGTTAGTGCAGGTCTGCACATCTCCCTTGTTCTTAAAGATCGGTACCAGCACACTCCTTCTCCATTCCTCAGGCATCCTCTCACCTTCCAAAATCCTGTTAAACAATCTTGTTAAAAACTCCATTGCCATCTCACCTAAACATCTCCATGCTTCTACCAGTATGTCATCTGGTCCAACCGACTTTCCACTTTTCATCCTCTTAATTGCTGCTCTCACTTCCTCCTTACTAATCCTATCCACTTCCTGCTTCACCAACTCCACACCACCCAACCTTCTCTCTCTCTCATTTTCCTCGTTCATCAGCTGCTCAAAATACTCCCTCCATCTTCTCAACACACTCTCCTCACTAGTCAACACATTTCCATCTCCATCCTTTACTGCTCCAACTTTCAGCACATACTTCCCAGCTCGGTCTCTCTGCCTGGCCAATCGGTACTAATCCTTTTCTCCTTTCTTAGTGTCCAACTTCTCATACAGCTCCTTATATGCCTTTTCCTTGGCTTTCACTACATCCCTCTTCGCCTGCTGCTGCATTTCCTTGTACTCTTGCCTACTTTTCTCATCACTCTGTCACCCAATTCTGTTTTGCCAACCTCTTTTCTCCTTATGCTTTCCTGCACTTCCTCATTTCACTACTAGTCTCTTTGTCTTCCTTTCTATTTCCAGATGTCATACCAAGTACCTTTCTAGCTGTCTCCCTTATCACTTCTGCAGTAGTTGCCCAATTATCAAATCAAATCATATCAAATAAAATTGTATTCATAGAGCGCCTTACAGCAACCAAAAGGAGCACAAGGCACTTTCCAGTAAAACAACAATAGACAATAAAATATAAGAACACAATGTACATAAAATAGCAGTTGAATCAGGGGCTACGTATTAAAAGCTTGTAAGAATAAATGAGTTTTCAACTGCGATTTAAAAACACTCAGCACAGTGATGCATCGTATGTGTGCTGGAAGTGTGTTCCACAGTTTTGGTCCCTGGACAGCAAATGGCCGGCCTCCAAACTTTTTATATTTGTATTTGGGAGTGACTAGAGAGGTATGTCCAGAGGAGCGCAGAGTTCTGGCTGGTTGGAAGACTGTTATCAATTCAGCGAGGTAGGCCGGGGCCAGACCATTGATGGCCTTGAACACAAGCAGCAGGACCTTATACTCCACCCTAAACCGTACCGGAAGCCAGTGAAGCGAGCGGAGGACAGGGGTGATGTGTGAGCGTTTGGAGGTGTTAGAGAGAATACGTGCTGCCGCGTTTTGTACCATTTGGAGCCGATTGAGAAGTGATTCATTAAGTCCAGTGTAGAGAGGATTACAGTAGTCAATCCTCGAGCTGATAAAGGCAAAAGCAAAGCTTTTTCAAGGTCAGCTTGGGACAAAAATGATTTGACCTTGCTGAGTAGTCTTAGCTGGTAAAAGATCAACTTCACTACTGCACTGATCTGTTTATCGAAGTGCATACTTTTGTCAAAAATAACACTCAGGTTACGCATGGTAGGTGCAAACTGAGGTGTTATAGGACCAAAACTAAGATAACTGCTGGGTGAGTCCGGGCTGAACAGGATGTACTCAGTCTTTCAGATGAAGGAAGTTCTGGGAATGCCACTGTTTGATATCCTGAAGGCAATTATGGAGAGGGTCCAATGCAGAATGATTACTCAGAATCACAGGAAGATAGATCTGGAGGTCTTCAGCATAGAAATGAAATTGAACTTTGTGATTGGAGATGAGTTGACCAAGTGGCAGCATATAGAGTGAAAACAGAATAGGACCAAGAATAGATCCTTGAGGCACATCAGATGACAGAGGAGCAACCAAGGAAGAATAATCATTAGGCATTACTGAAAAAGTTCTGTTATTGAGGTATGATGAGAACCAATTTAGCACCGCACCCTGCAGAATAACAAAATATTGAAGACGAGAGATGAGGATGGCATGATCCACGGTGTCAAATGCAGCGGTTAGGTCCAGTAACACCAAAACCACAGAGCTTTTACCATCCAGGGCTTCAAGAATGTCATTATGGACCCTCAATAATGCTGATTTAGTGCTATGTCTCGACCTGAAACCGGACTGAAATGTATCACCAATGCCGTGCAGCTGAAGGTGAGACTGAAGCTGGGCGAAAACAAGCTTCTCCATCAACTTAGACAGAAATGACAGGTTAGATATAGGGCGGAAGTTGGATAGTATGGAGGGATCAAGGTTGGGTTTCTTGAGCAGCGGTCTAACAATAGTGTGTTTGAGAGCAGCAGGAACAGTACCCACCCTAAGACAGCTGTTTATGAAGGAGACAAGGATGGGACCTATGATGTCAACAGCCTCCTTCAAAATCCTGGCAGGAACAGCGTCTAGAGGGCAGGTGGTGGGCTTCAACTCGTGGACAGCTTTTTTGAGGTCCACAAGAGTAACTGCATCAAAGTTCTCTAGCACACATTGTGCCGCACGAGTAGACATGGCAACAGCGGGGACTTGTGTAATGGTTTGCCTAACAGACAAAACCTTGTCCAAAAAATGTTGTTTGAAAGCATTGCATGTGTTTACAGAAACGTCATTCAAGGGGACAGACACCGGATTTATGACAGAATTGACAGTGCTGAATAAAATTCCAGGGCGGTGGCTATTGCTATTGATGAGAGCAGTAAGGTACTGTCCTTTAGCTTCCTTCAGTGCACTCTAATAGGTGGCAGGACTGTCTCTAAACATCTCCAGTGACACCTGCAGCCTATCCTTCTTCCATTTTCGCTCAGCCCGTCTAAACAAGCGCCTGAGGGCCCGAGTTGTATCATTGAGCCAGGGGTCCAAAGGACCGTTGGTCGCCTTTACCTTGTAGGGTGCAACGGAATCCATAATCTGGGAGCAGATTGTATGGAAGGAGGCGAGGAAACGGTCCGGACAAAGAGGCGATGCCAATTCAGCAGTATAGGCGAGATCAGAAACAGAGAAGGCAGCAATAATATCATCGACTGTAGATGAGGTAATAATGCGACAGCGATGAGGAGCAGTAGACGTTGGTGCAGGTGTCAAGAGTGTGACCTAACCTACGGGTGGGACAGGAAATGGACTGAGCCAGATCTAATGAGTCTAAAAGTGCCTTAAAATCATTAGCAGGTTTATCAGAGGGGCAGCAAACATGAATGTTAAAGTCACCACAGATTAGAACATTGTAAAACTTTGCTAGAAACTCTGACAAAAACTCTGAGAACTAAATTAAAAAATTTGTTTTATTAACAAAAATTGTTTAATTTGGGCGGCCGGTAGATTACTGCACATAAAATCGGACAGGGTTGTGTAAGCACAAATACTTGTAACTAAAAGCTGGAATACCCTCTAGTGGACAGCTGGCGGCACTTCAGGGACTGTCTATGTATGGTGGCTATCCCCCCGCCCCTACCCGTTTGCTGCGGCGTGTTTAGGTAAAGGTAACCAGAGGGGAGGATTTCCAAAAAGGCACTGACATCACCTGGGGGAAGCCAGGTTTCGGTGAGGATAAACAGATCCAGATTGTGAGAGTAGATGACATCATTGAGGACAAATGTTTTGTTATTGAGCGATCTGATGATACAAAATGCCATGCGGAACGTGGACAAGTTGGCAGGCAACGATGTTACACGAGGAATTGGACGGAGGTTTCCTGCCATTTCCATCCTTTAAGCAAAATCTACCACCATCTGCCCTTCCACATTCCTCTCCTTAAAGCCATACCTACCCATCACCTTCTCATCACCTCTGTTCCCTTCACCTACATGCCCAAATTGAATTGAAATCCGCCCCAATCACCAATCTTTCATTCCTAGGTACACCTTCTACCACTTCATCCAACTCACTCCAGAATTTTTCCTTCTCCTCCATCTCACAACCCACTTGTGCACTGATGACATTCATCATCACCCCTTCAACTTCCAGCTTCACGATCATCGCCCTATCAGAAACTCTCTTCACCTCAACTACACACTTACTGTATCTTCCTTCAGGATCACATATACACCATTTCTCTTTCCATCCATGTATGCCGGTATGAATTTCTCTTTCGTGATCCGCATATTTGATTTGGTACATGTTTTACGCTGGATGCCCTTCCTAACGCAACCCTCCCCATTTACCCGGGCTTGGGACCGGCACTAAGAGTGCACTGGCTTTTAAGTCTCTTTAACTGGCTATTAAGTCTTTATTGCTGTATATAAGTTCAGGACACTGTGCAGGTGGGGACTGGGCAAGACTTGCTATGGCAGCTTAACTAAAAGAGAAAACCAGAAGAAAACACAGAAATTAGGGATCTCTGGGATATGAGATGGCCCACCACACCACCGTCAACAAACCTGAGTGAACGGGTGAGAGTGAGGGGACGACATCATACAAATATCACAGTTCACGGAACACTCTATATTCATGATACCTCCAGATCTGCTCCTTTATCTAAGAAAAAAAAAAAAAAACGCTTCATAATGTTATGGGAACGAGAATACAAATGCTGCCACACTTGAAGTGTCTGACCCCCTTAAAGTTGTGTAGTGTGTGCGCACAAACATTGAAGAGGTCTCAAACATGGCTTTGGGATGTTGACTCAAGGGCATATGAGCCCAGAGTATCATGGACATTTAAACTATAAAATCTGAAAAATGTGTTCGGGGAGGACCAGCCTGCCGCATCACACACTTGCTTCAAGGGGACACCTTTTGCTAAAGCCTTGGAAGATGCAACCCCCCTGGTTGAATGCTAGAGCTGCTAGAGTTGGGGCTTTGACTCTTTAATGTGACATTGTTTGCCTAGGGGCAGCTGCGCCCTGGTTGCGGCCCTGTAGCAAATGAAAAGCTGCTCTGACTTCTGCCACTGGCTAGTGCAGTGGATGTAATTCTGAAGAGCATGTGCTGGACACAGTAGGTGAAGTCTCTCTCACTGGGGATAATAGAAGGCTTTAAAAAAAGACGTCATGTATCATCGAGAATGGTTATAATGGTAAATAGTTAGGGTGGGGATGTAAATAAATTTGACCAGCAATGGGGTAAAGCCTAGTCAGAATTACAAGACTGACAAACCCTGCAAATCCCCAATTCTCTTTAGAGAAGTAATATCCATGAGAAAACCATCAGAGTCAGAGTCAGAAGCTTGACAAACGCTGACTTAGTGGTTAAAAAAACAAAAAGTCCTATGCAGGGTCCCTCTGACAGTCGGCTTAGTCGCTCCATGGATTAAGTGGATGACCAGTGGGTGCTTGACTACAGATAGCATGTTAATCAAAGCATGACAAGCCAAAATGGTGGCCGCAATAACCTTGAGACTAGCAGGACCGGTACCTGCTAAGAATTTCTCCAGCACTGAAACAACTTGGCAGTAAACTGGGTTTGTATAGTGGGTCATAAGTCTCCCAGGAGCAGAACGTTTGGGAGTAATGTGTAAAGACACAGGCTAGGCCATGTATGGGCCATTATGTCTAGACCCAGGGGAGATAGAAGAGTTGGAAAAAAACACAGAGGGCATTGAAGCTTCTCTTGTGAAGCAAAGATGTCAGCCTCTGCTTCATTAGATCTTTCCCAGAACTTACTGGCTTATTTCAGGGTGGAGTTTCCATTCTCTGTGTCACAGCTTGTCTGGACCACAAGTCTGGTTCCGAATGTAAATTGCACAGAGGCAGGAACTTTGCTGTGCCTGAAGCAGAAACTGTGGCGCTAGCCAGTCCAGGTAGCATGGACGCAATCTAATTTGGTGATTTATGTAAGAGGCTACTTTGGTTGCCCATCTGCACTAGGACAAGGCAGCCTCTTAAAGGCATTTAAGTAATTTTGCTGCAGACCGTTGCCCCCCCGGAAAAACAGAGGTGGCGAGAATAGTGAAGCGGGTGCTGGGAAGGACCCCTTACTCTCTGTGAGAATTTCTCAAGGCGACATACCGCCATAATCCTGGGTGCACCCCCCTCAAGACTTCTTCTTTGATGAAATGATTGTCTTTAAGTTCTGCCTCTTACCGAGCTTCTGAGAGCGGCGAGCTGCTCCCCACTCCATATGAGGGGGCGCACAATTTGCTACGCTCTTTCTGGAATTCAAGCCACAGTAGAACCGGGGTAGTTTGAGGCTGGTTGGCCAACAACCCTGTTTCTTGAGCACAGCAGGGGAGAAATTGATCATGCTTTTGCGTGTGTCTTGGCCTCCCAGAACCTACTGATGATGGTCATCAGGCCAAGAGGCCAAGACACACGCAGAAGATGGCCCCATGTCAACTTCCAATTCTTTGCTGACTTTATTGAGGAGCACCTTGTCCCTATCCCTGATGCCCATGAGATTGATCTACACATGTCTCTTAATCATCTTGCCTCTCAGCCAGCATGGCACATGAGCCCCATGATATTTACATTTTTGTAAAAAAAAAAAAAAAAAAAAAAAAGGCCACCTCCGAGAGCGGAGCAAGCATCTCTTGGGAGACCCGCTAGAGTTTTTTTTTTTTTTATATGTGTATATTTTTTTTAACAGCGCACTCTAAAACACAGCACACACACAAAAAGCAGTCTCTGAAGACAAAGAAACCATCTGTGTCACGTCTATTTATAGCATTGCAGGTGCATGCATTCAGTTGACAAACTGTTGACAAGGTTATTTAAGCCAAATTCTTAGTGTGTTTGACATACATGCTTCAAAACCGGTCAAAAAATAATGTTCCCATAGCGTTATTAAATGCATTATTCAGTGTAGCTTCTGATAGGGAACACCCTGGTGAAAAGTACCAAGAAGATTGTGTCTTGCCTACAGTCAATCATGGTGGTGGTAGGATCATGGTCTGGGGCTGCATGAGTGCTGCTGGTACTGGGAAACTGCGGCTTATTGAGGGAAATGGATTCCAACATGTACTTTCTGAAGTAGAACATGATGCCCTCTCTTCAGAAACTGGGCCGAACGGCAGTTTTCCAACATTTTTTTAAAACATAAAAAAAAATTATTTGCCTTCATGATTAATGTTGAGTATGGTTTCACTAATAATAAACATACATTTACATAAAGCATTTATTAAAGTATTAATGTAAGGTACATCTAGAACAGATAGAAATGTGCGTTTAAGTTGTGATTAATCACGAGTAAATATTTTAATCGATTGACAGCAGTAATATTAATATGACATGATGTATAGTTCCAGTATGACACTAAAACAGTTAGTAGTAATGGATACTTTCTACTCAAGTACATGTCAGAGCCCAAACGTCTTTACTTTTAAAACATTAGAATCTGTACTTCTGCTTAAGTGAAGAATGTGTGTGCTTTTACCACCTCTGCTATAAAACATATTGAAGTTTAATTTCTATAGTTTTGTTACTTGGGAAGATATACTAAAATGGTTGCTGAAATATGACTGGTGTACTTACCTTTGTGAGATACCCCCTTTGACCACCCTTTGACTGCAAATCAGCAAACATTTTTCAAATACACTTACAAACAGTCTTTGATGGAACTCAGCAAGCATTAAGTTGTTTCAAACATCTTGGAGAACTATCCAGATTTTCTGTGGATGTAGGCTGCCTTGAATTATTTACTTGTGTAATCCCAGAAAGAATTAATATTTAGATCATGGCTCTGTGGAGGCTAGACCATCACTTCCAGAAGTCCTTGTTTTTCTCTACCGCAAAGATGTTTGGGGTTGTTTTACTGCTGCAGAATAAATTTGCATTATGGATAACTATCTGTCTATATTTCTCAGCAAAGGGGACACTGTTAATCCTGACTACATATTCAACTCCATTTGCAGAAATGTAGCCCCAAACTTGCAAGGAAACTCAACCATGCTTAATTTTTGCCTACAAAAACACTTATTATTTTCTTTATTATCTCTAGCCTTTTTTTAACAGATTAGTTCAATACACTTACTATGATTTTTCCGCACCCAAGTTCCTTTGTTTTCATGCATTGTTGAGTTGCTTAGCTTTGTGTTCACATCAAGGTGTGGATTTTTGCCTGCATTTCTTCAATAAAGACCAGTTCTGGCCAGACTTCTCCAGACTGCAGATGGGTGTACAGTGTACAGTGAGGGAAAAAAAAAATATCCCCTGCTAATTTTGTATGTTTGTACACTGACAATGTTTTAAATTTTTTATTTTTATTTTTATTTTTTTTATTTGTTAATCTGTTTCTCACTGTTCAAATAGACCATTAAAATGATAGAATGATCATTTCTTTGTCAGTGGGTAAACTTACAAAATCACTAGTTCCATGCTGGTGCCACTGCTGGATATCTTCTGACGTCAAATCCAGTCAAGTAGGCTTTTACTGGCATTCCAACCATATACAGTGGAGTACAAAATAAAACAAAACAACATTCCCTCAACTGTCAACACAGTAAACACAATGACACTATAGCACAATCCAGCACAATAGGCTTGGGCAAATTGGTTAACTTCTATTCTGGTGCCCAGGAAAGGGGGTGAAGAGTGGCTGCAATGGGATAAGGAACGGGGCATTCTCGCCGCACTCCAATGCCTCTTGTCCCGACATGCGGACTGGCTCTGCCCAGGTTTTCATTGGCACATAGGGACTTCCTGCTGTAAAGCCGAGGATTATCCCACCTTTACAAGGCATTGTGAGAGTCTGGCGGGAATTCCTCTTCCGCATCTGCCATCCTGTAGTGAGAGAGGATAGGGGAGAGAGCCACCATTAGTCAGGAACCAAAGGTTCTCAATCTCACTGTCCTCCCGGCAGCCTTTTATAGGCACTGCTGGCCTTGAAGACAGTTAGGAGCCGCTACTTTAATTAAACTCCAGCCGTGTCTCTTCAGGATGCCATGCATCCTTGTCCTTCTTGTCTTCTGCAACCTGCTGGCAGTTGAGTTCAGAGTGCTTGCCCCTTACACTACATGAGACTCACCATGTGAATAACAAGGAATTTTTTGTTCTCCACAATCTTCACAGAGGAGATGTTAATATTCAGGGGGTAGCGGTCACTATGTGTCCTCCTGAAGTCAACATTCATCCCTTTAGTTTTATCCACATTGTGTATAATGTGGTTTAACTTGTGCCATTCAACACAGTCATGAGTAAGCAGTTTAAACAGCAGCGAGCACACAGCCTTGGGGGGTTCATTGTGATAGTGTTCAATGTGATTGGTGTTGTTTGTGATCCTGGCTTTTGGTCTTTGTCAAAAAGTCCAGGATTCAGTTGCAGAGAGAGAGTTGTTCAGGCCCAACAGACTCAGCTTGTCAAATAGATGCTGAGGAATAATGGTGTTGAATGCTAAGCTAAAGTCTTTCAACATTCATACATAGGAGTATTTATTTTCCAGGTAAGTGAGGGTTAGGTGGAGTGTTGATGGAGATGGCATCATTTTTAGAGCAGCTAGGATGATACGCAAACTGCAGTGGGTACAGTGAGGGAGTAGCAGGTTCATGAAGTGCCTCACGATGAGCCTCTCAAAGCAACTCTGGATTATAGACGTGACTGCAATGGGATGGTAGTCATTAAGGGATGCCCCAGATGACTTCTTCGGCAACGTGACAATGATAGTGACCTTAGAACACTTTTTGGAACAACAGTGCCGCTGAGACAGATGTTGAAGATGTCAGTGACAACATCTGTCAGCTGATATGCACATCCTCTGTGCACTCTGCCAAAAGCTTTTCTCACATTACCTGTGAGAAAAGCACCAGGTTGTTGGAAGTCACGTTGTTCTGTGCTTTAAATTCAGTGTAGAAGCTGTGCAGAATGTCTGGAGAAAAGACTATCGCAGATAGGTGATTATATCCTGTAGTTGGTGATGGCTTAAATCGGCAGTGTGTCACCGATGTCTACAAAGTGGTTGTGGATTCCCAGGTATTCCAAATAAAGTGGATGCGTTTGTGACTCGTTATTACAATAATTGTGTAAGTACTGCATTTTTTTATGCATGTTGTTTGTGTGTACTTCTTACACACATTCAGCAAATACATTCATTATACGTTTTACATTGAAAAACAGTGATCTATAATCGATGCTTGAGAATGATTTATAGTTAGTCATGGTTACTCTGGTCCCTTTTTATTTAATCTATTGTTAAACATTAACACCTCCAAACAATGGGATATCGGTAGCGCGGCGCTGAAGGCTTAAAGGTTAAAATCCCAGTCTGCTTTAAAACTTAGTACCAGAGTTTGGCTGTTCCCATCCCAGTCTTAAGCCTCCTACACAGTTACTTATTTTTCAGTTAATCACTGTGTTTCAACATACATATAAGATAGATCTTCATTGTAGAACTTAATTGTGCAACCTCGATACTCATGGGGGTTACGTTCTATGACCGGCCACGAGTAACAAAAAAAATCGCAGGGTTTTGACTCTCTCCTTTTGATTGTTCCTTTTTCAAGGGGAATTGTACATGTACTGTTCAGTAAACTCAACAAAATTGTGAATTACTTGTCAAATGTTTTTATTCACTACTTTAAATGAATAAGACAATAATAAAATAGTTTTTCAAACATTTTTATGTAATTTATTAGTACAAACTCTGTTTTGAAATGTTACTCCAAACTTTCAAGCGAACTATCTTGAACTATCTAATAGTTCGCAAGTTACTCTCCAGTTACAAATGAAAAGTCGCAAACTATCGAGATCGCTAGTATCGAGGTTACACTGTACTGTATTTATGTAAATTCATTCATTCTACATAATGCTGAATAATCAAAAGCATATAAAAATTCCACTATACCACTTTTTTCCACTCTATTTAGCTGACTTCAGTGTGTAGTTGAGCTGCTACTTGCTGATTCTGTTACTTTATGCTGTGAAGTCTGGGTTACCACAGTGAAAGTCTCTTCTTTGGTTGTGGTGACTATGTTTATTGAAGATACCTCCTGACTGGGAAATTCAATATTTGGCATTCTCCTGTAGAAACCTTCAGAAATATCTCCACTAGAGTGCTGTAAAGATGACCTGCTTTCCTTTGGGGATCCCTGTGTGATCTGCAGGATGCCAGTGGAATGGGGGCTAAGAGTGACTTTAGGGATTTTAAACCAAGATGTCTTTTCTCCCTCTTTCTGCCTGCTTCTAATATCTTCTTTGGATCCACCCTCTTTCTGGCCACTGGCCTTTCCTGACACAGAGGCAATTAAAATATTTGGTACTGGGGAATCAGCTCTTTCCATTTCTGTTAACATTTCCAGTCTCGCTTTTGAAGACACTACACTGCCATTTTCACTCTCATCTTCAACCCTTTCTGATTTCTTCTTAAAACCCGGAAAGGATGTTTTTCCTGATTTAGGTTTCGCGTCTTTGCTTACTACTGTGCTACACTTTATCTCCGGTTCATTGGCAATCTCCAATTTCTTATCTTCTCCCTCATTTTTTGAGTATAGCTCAACTTTTGTCACTTTACTTTTTTGATCGACAGACTTTGCACTTACTTTACTAGTTTTGTTAATATAGCTTTCTGATTGGGAATTAACTAAAACAAAAACTGCTTTTGTTACTTTTGGGATAAGAGGGCCCTCATACTGTATTTCTGGACTTGTAGACATTAATTTATTTTCGTATTTGCTCTTTACATTAGATTGAAAGCAATCTGCTTCATGCAGTTTTATATTAGAGAGGTCTGAGGATAACTGCTGACCTGTATTCACATTACTTGGGTTCCCTGTATCTGTCTCCAATGTAGAAGATTTAAATGTAGGCATTCCAATATTGAACTTTGTACCTTTTATTTTTGGCCCTTTCTCCAGTTCAAGATGTTTCTGTGATACCCGTGTATCTTTTGTTGGCATCTTTAATTTCTGCCTTTCTTCTATGTCCATTTCTTTAACTGTAATTGCTTCTTTTCCTTTTAGCAGAGATATATCCACAGTTGGCTTTGTAATATTTGGCAATTTGAACTTTACATTTTGTCCTTCTGTATTAAGATCTGTAGGTTCATTGTCTTCTTCACCATGGGGTAGTGAAACATCTATGTGGGGCATTTTAACATCAGAAGTCTTGCATTTCCCACTGTGAACAGTGATGTCCAAATCTGAAGAATGAGCATCAGTTTTTCCATGCAACATTTGGCCTTGAGGTAATATTATATCCACATTTGACATGTTGATATGTGGTAAATTTAGGTTATCGGTTTCAAGGTTAAAGTTTGAAGAGCTGCATTCAACTAATACATCTTGTTTTACTTTTGGTAGAACAACATCCAAGTCTACTTTTGGCACTGATATATCAATAGTTGGCATCTTTGGGATTTTTAAACTACCCTCATAAGTCTTTATATCTGACTCAGTCACATCAATCTCAGATTTTGGCAGCAATGCCTCTTTATCTTGTATGTATGGGGCTGGCAGGGATATCTCAACTGAGGGCATTTTGACTTTTCCCTTTGTATCAAATGTTGGAGCTTTAACTTCTTTGCCTCCTGCCTCCAGATCAAGTGAAACAGTCAGATCTCCCTCAGGGTTTAGCTTTTTTATTTTGCCTTTAATTTTGCTGTCAGCATTTAGCCCTTCAGTTGCCAAATGAGATAATTTAATTCCTTGGTTATCTTCACTTTTAAATTTCCCCCCAAATTTTGGAAATGAAATTTTTGGCATTTTTAGAGTCACATCTGGGATATCGAAACTTGCCTGAGATGATGGTCTGCTACCTTCAGCTTTGAGAAGTTCAATATCTTCTCTATCACTGCCTTTATCTTTAGGAATACCAAAGTCAAGGTCAACCTTAGGGGCTGATATGTCAAAACTTGGGAGCTTTACAGTAGTCAGTTTTAAATTTCCACGACCACTGGCATCAGGCATATTTATATCACTAAGATGTGGTTGAGCACAGTTTGAATCAGTATTTAGTGACTTAACTTTTGGTAGAGAAAATTCAAGGTTAGGCATTTGCAGCTTTCCCCAGATTGCAGTATCACCTTCAAAACTAGAAAGGCCCTTAGATTTCACTTTTGGAAGTGATTGATCAGTAGCTGGCAAACTGAATTTTTCTCCATCAGGTCCCTCAATATTTGGCAAAAGCTTTGGAGATTTAAATCTGGGTACAGAAAATTCAACTTTGGGCATATATAACTTCCCATCATTATCAGCCTCACCGGCAAGATTGACACCAAGTTTTCCTTTTCCCTTTGGCAGTGTGATGTCAATATCTGGCACATAAAACTTGCCAGCCTTGATCTCTGGACCTTTGGCACCTACATCAAGCTCAGGAGATGTTAATTTTGGTAAGGGAATATCAGGGTTTGGAAAATTGATCTGTCCTCCTGTTCCAGACAATCCTTCATAGTCAGTGTCTCCTTTAGCGATACCTTTCGGTAAGGAAATGTCAATGGATGGCATGTCAACTTTCCCAACTTTGATATCAGG